>NJDC01003165.1:203827-220599 GCA_002245475.1 Calephelis virginiensis
GATTTAGGATTTGGTCCAAATATCAGTATTGCTCTTAGAATTCTTTTAACTTTACCAGTGACAGTTGCTAGTGGTGAAAGAAGTTTCTCCAAATTAAAAATAATTAAAAATTATCTGCGATCCACCATGACACAAAATAGATTAACTGGATTGGCTATGATTTCAATAGAACACGAGGTTTGTGACAGTGTCAATTTGAAGGGAGTTATTAAAGATTTTGCAGAACAGAAAGTTCGAAGAAAATTATTGTAATAAATACCTACATATAATTTTGAATAAATATCTTAAAACGAAACTTATTATGTGTCATTAATATCGGCAGGGAAAATGTCTTTATATAGGTTAAAATTACACCATCTATGGAATAGCGCATGGGTAAAAGGCGGCAAATATTATTTTGCCCGGGGCGGCGAAATAGCTGGATCGGGCGCTGCAACCAGGGCACCCACGACTAGCCGTAGGCACTAAGTCCCACAACGTGATAGGTGGCAAGCCTCTCGCCAATCGGGCACATATCCAATATCGGGCAACATTATTTTTATTAGAAATTTGAAAATATACATCTTCTAATTGTTTTTGTTGGCCGACCCGGGAATCGAACCCGGGAGCTCAAGAAGTCAAGTGCAACGCCGGACCGCTAGACCACAGAGACGATTGTTTTAGTAAAATTGTTATACGTAAAACAAAAAAAGTAAAAACACAAACTGACATTTCAAATGCTTACATTTTGCTTTTCAAAATACAGAACTATTGCAAAAGGACATTTAACGGAAACTAGATAATAGAACGCAGTACTCAGTTATCTAGCAAATACCCTCCAAAACTGTAATTGTAGTTCGCCACTTCTCACAATAGAAACATAACCATCCAAGTCGCCGCCCTAGATTGCTTCCCAGAGATAAATCTATCCATTGTTATTTGATAAAGTGCTGACATCAAGGATAGTTCAGTTGCTCTTTCAAACTTCGTTATCGATGTATGAGAGGATTTTCTTGTCACATTTCTCTGTTACGTTAATTGACCAATAGTAAAGTTTCACCAAAAACCGCTGTGTGTTATCGCTGAATTTCATACTGCGTTCTTCGTGATTTTTGTGTTGCCGGTCAGAATAAAGTCAAAATAGCTCAAAACGAGGCCGCTGGCCGACACAACACGCGATATAAAAGTTTATTTTGAAGTTAAACTTCTTTTATGCTATGCTTTATGAAAAATAACTCCACAAGGAAGTTCCACTTGTTACGTGTTTACATGAATACATACACAGTTTTAATAACTAAAAGGAATTTCCCTAGCCTCAATATTTGGGTTTTTCTGCTAGAATTTTTTAATAAATTTGTCTTCCGACCAGGCGGTAAAAAATTTTGACATAGGTGGTAATTTTGTTACGCACTCACGAAACTAATTTAGGTAAGTTATCTCTATCTTCTTTTAACTAAAGTAATACAAAAAGACAAAACACTTTAAGTGCTGTCAGATTAGTCTGTACGACATTTCTACAGATGTTTAATCTATCACTCGGAAAACTTGACATGTCCAACTAATCTGGGGGGCTGATTAAGTATCTCAGTTGCCAACTAAAATGGAAAAATGTACATAAAATCGCTGTCAAATAACGTGTTTTATATTTGCTATCTCCAGTGACCAACAGAAATACAATAGAGATAGCAAACACAAATGACCTCATTTGATACACTTTTCCATTTTGAGTTGGCAACTGAGTTACATAATCAGCATCCTGATATGTCTAAATGTTCCATCCCTTTTGTTTTTGTTTTATTTAAAAGATAACATTTATGTAAAATAAGTTTAGTTTGTGAATAGTAGAATCATCACCATTATTTTATATTCACTGTTTTATTAATAAACATGAACTAAAGTAGAAGAAAAATTAAGTTGATATTATAGTCTGTATCACATTGTAATAAAGACTGTAATACTAGGTTGAACCTTGGAGTACTTAAGTCCATGTTTATTGTTAATAACACGGTCTCTTATTAATAAACATGGATTAAAGTACTCCAAGCTTCAGCCTGATATTATAGTCTTATGTCTTATTATTTGATACAGACTATAATATCAACTCTCATGTTAGTCCACGTTTATTAATAAGAAGGTTAGTGTTTATAGTTTAAAGTTGTCTAGCGTCTTTATTTTTTCATTAAAGACGCGATTACTAAACGGCAAAGCACCACTTGTGTTGAATAAGGCACAAGACACACATAGTTGAAATGTTTCACTCTAGCATAATCTTAATACATATAAATTACGTGTCACGTTCTTTGTCCGCGATGGACTCCTAAACTACTTAACCGATTTGAATCAAATTTGCACACCGTGTGCAGTTTGATCCAACTTGAAAGACAGGATAGCTTACATCTCAATTTATAATAAAAAAAAATTAACATCCGAGCGAAGCCGGAATAGGCAGCTAGTTGTTTTATATTTTTAACTTGTATATTTGAAGACTGTCAAAATCAACCTTAAAAACTAAACATGATTTTCGATGGAAAGTGAAGGCATATTCTTTAACCTCACCATGTATCACCAAGAGTTAAAAAACTTTAAAAACATTATTTGTTTTATTAAACAATTTCCTAATGACTGTATTAAAACAATTGGTTTTTTTTTAATTTATTATTATTGTTACTGTTGATTTACCAATTAATAAAAAGTAACCCCCATTTCCAAACCTAAGTAGACGGGAGAAGAAGCGGCAAACAAGATATCTTCAATTATATTCATTCAAAAACCATTCCATCAAAATGTAGATGCCATATAATCAGCTATCGTGAAAATTCCATTCCGATTCGATTAGGGGTGGAGAGCTGAAATCCTCTCAAATGTAGGTCAACCTTGACATACAAACCAAGCACAGTTATACTAACCCGATGTGAACTGGAGGGTTACTCTTGAATCTCGATATCATGTGAATTGGAAATTGGAATCGTATATGTCATTTTAGGTACTTTTGAACACAGTATACAACTAGGTACTATTTAAATTATGCGCTTCGGCTTTACACTTTTTACTTTATTTTACAATTTATATATAGGTATCTTTAAAATACATTCGGATTTCCAAAACTTGACGAATATAGCCGAAGCGCATAATTTAAATAGTACTACTGTACTTGAATAACAAATTTAAGACCTTGTGCAAAGAAACCGTGCCTAAATGCAATAACTGCGGGGGACCACATCTTAAAGCTAAATGCGGGGAATGGCTAACCAACATGACACCATCTTGTAACTGTTCCCACTTGCGGCTAGAAAATGTGCAACATAACGCCTTTAGCAGTGACTGTCCTATAAAAAGAAAGTGGGAACCCTTAGCAAGAGCAACCATTGCGTATTGCTAAAGTTGCCCCAGGCACTAAACTGAACTCGGCGGAAACAAGGCCACACCTTGTGTCACAAATAAATCTACAAAGGAAACAACTGGCAATGCAGGAATTACTTCTGTATGCAAAAAAACAGGTATGACCTTCGCACTTGTCCAAGAGCCATATGTAGAGGCTAAAGGTAGAGTGAGAGACTACGGAAGTACGCGAGTCTACCAGTGTCAGAATGAGAGAAAAGATCCTGTAAAAGCGGCAATAAGCGTATTCGACAGCAATATAAAAGTGACGCTATGTCCCAAAAGCACCACCACAAATATTACCGTGGTAAAAATGGAAACACTGGCATGGGAGATGGAAGTCGTATCATTTCTACCTTGAGCCTGACAAAGATATCACACCGTATTTAAAACAACTGAAAAACAAATAATCATTGGAGGAGACGCCAATGCCAAGAGCTCATGGTAGGGAAGTAGTAAAATTGATAGGAGGGGAGAAGATATGGCGGGACGTCTTGAGGAAAGAAGTATGCAGGTGCTCAATGAAGGTACAACACCAACATTCTATACGGTCAGGGGTGGTAAAGAGTTTTCAAGCTTCGTGGATATAACAGCATGCTCTATAAAATTATTAGCACATATAGAAGATTGGAACGTAGAGGAAGGACTGACTAGCTCCGACCACAATGGCATCACCTTTAAAATATGCCTTAAGCAATCAAAAGCAATATAAATAAAGAGAACTACACGAATATATAATAGTAATAAAGCAAATTGAGACCGATTTCGTGCGAAATTGGCTCAATCTCTAGAAAGTAAAAATATCAATAAAGCAGAAATAGATAAAATAAATGACACGTATTATTTAGAAAACAAAGTTATAGAATACATAAACATAATAAAAGAAGCAAGTAACACAAGAATATCTAAAATAAAGCAATATAATAAAATAAACTTACCATGGTGGACGGAGGAGCTTGCCAGTCTGAAGAAGCAGGTGAACACGAAGAGACGAAGAATCCGAAATGCAGCACCATACCGTAGGCAGAAAACCGTCGATGAGTACCTGCAACAGAAAGAAATGTATGAAATAAAAAAAATCTTCACGCCCATATCCCTGAAGAGGTAGGCAGAGGTACAACCAAGGCACCCACAACTAGCCGAAGATACTAACTCCCACAATGTGATAGGAGGCAAGCCTATCGCCAACCATTTCCAATCCCGACCAACATTTTTTTTTTATTAGAAAATTGGATAAATCCAATTTTCTTTTTGTTGGCCGACCCGGGATTCGAACCCGGGACCTCATGCAGTCAAGTCCAACACCCGGACCGCTAGGCCACAGAGGCGATATGTATAAAATAAAAGTAAAAGAAGCTCAAACTGAAAGCTAGAGAAACTTCTGTTAGAAACAGGATCGCGCAAGTATGTGGGAAGGCATATATCGAGTCATTGGGCGCACTACTAAGACACAAGATGATGTTCCACTTATCAGAAACGGTATTGTGCAGAATGGACAGGAATCCGCAACATATCTTGCGGAAGTTTTCTACCCAGAAGATCCGACAAATGAGGATGAAGCAGAACATAAAGAAGTCAGAAAAATGGCAGACCAAGTAAATATAACGGACCATAATGAAACGTTCGACTGGCCGAGGAGGGATGCCCTATAAATGTCAGGAGACTGATGGACCGTGTCGTGAACTTAAGATACGCGGGAGTATAAGTCACAAGAAAAACATCAAAGGGTTGTGTTCAGGGCTCAATAGGTGGTCCAATTTTATGGAACGTCCTGCTTGACCCACTGCCAAAAAGGGTTACATATACAGGCATTTGCGGACGACGTCATATTGGTCTTCGAGAAACTGCATTGGAAATTCAGAGAAGTGCGAATCCCATATTCGCCTATGTCCAGGAGTGGGGGGTCAAAAACAAGTTGAACTTCGCTCCACGTAAAACAAATGTCATAACATTTACAAGAAAACTAAAATACGGTACCCCACTGCTGAACATGGGCGGAATGGAGATTCGTTCAGTAAATCAAACAAAAATTTTAGGACTCATTATTGAGCACAAACTTACTTTTAATACACATGTTAAAGAAATATGCAAAAAAGCCATAACAATTTACAAAAGACTTGCCCGTGCAGCAAAAGTCACCTGGGGCCTCCATTCAGATATTATCAGAACAATCTTACATAGCTGTCGTGGAGCCGATTATACTGTACGCTTCCAGCGTATGGGCACCGGCCACTAAAAAATTAGAAGTCCATAAACAGTTAAATACAATTCAGCGAGGATTTGCACAGAAGATATGCGGTGCATACCATACAGTGTCACTTAACTCAGCTCTGGTACTGACCGGACTACTACCCCTAGACATTCGTATCAGAGAAAATGCAAAACTCTACGAGGTCAAAAAAGGAGTGGTCCGACCAGAACCAGAGGATAGAGAAATAGAAAGAATGGTGTCCTATGAGAACTTCCCTCACCCGGCGGAGCATATGAACCTGGAATTCGTAAGTCTGGTAGACGAAGAACAATTGAATAGACATAACAACTAAGATCTTAAAATATATACAGACTGTAGCAAAATTGAAGGCCAGGTAGGAGCAGCACTCTCCGTTTGGAAAGGAGAGACTGAAACTAAAACCATTAAACTGAAGCTACCGTCATAAAGCACTGTCTACCAGTCTGAACTCTGAATTACTGGCCATATGCAAAGCCACAAGTGAACTCCTAAAGAACCCTTACACTAAATTAGTAATTATAGTGACTCTACGTCGTCGCTGGAAACAATCACAAATCATGACACATCTCATCCATTGGCACACAATATAAGAAACAACCTGTACAAATGTAAAATGAAACAAAAAGCGGTCTCTCTCTTCTGGATCAAGGCGCATGCCGGAAAAACAGACAACGAAAGAGCTGATCACCTAGCAAAAGAAGCTGCCTTGAAACTGAAGAGAAGGGTTGATTATGATGGATGCCCTATCTCATTCGCCAAGCGACAAATCCGCGAGGTAGCGCTTGACGAATGGAACAGGAGATACAAGGCAGAAAAGACCGCATCCATAACAAAAATGTTTTTTTTTCCGACGCTATCAAAGCGAACAAAATTATAAAGAAATTGAAACCACGTAACATAATGACACAGACCATGACAGGTCATGGAGGCTTACCTAGCACGCAGCATACCTAGAGCGTTTCAAATGCAGAGTAAGTTCAGCCTGCATCTGCGACGGGGAAACAAGTGAAACAATCCCCCATATCTTATTTCATTGCCACATTAATAGTAAAGATAAATATAATCTAGAACAAGAAATAAATGTAAACATAACACCTGAAAACATAAATGAGTTGATTAAAAATAAAGACACCCAAGAACCTGTATTAAAATATTGCATCAAAATGGCAGAAAAGTCAATAAAACGAAACAAAGATATATAAAAAATGTAGATTATTATATGTTGTATATAGTAAAATCAGCATTAATAAAAAACTGAATACTAAAATATAAATATAACAAACATGCAGATGTTACTAATTAGGATAAAAAAAGATAATAATTAAAAGCTAAGTATAGAAACTAAACTAGCTAAGTGCAAAAGAAATATGTAAATGTGTGTTAAAAAATAAAAAATAAATAAATAAAGGTTCAAAAGTAAAAAAAAACAGTATGTATATGTTACTATATTCATATAAATATTGAAAAAACTAGGTTATAAAATAAGTAATAACAGCATAAAGAAATTGCAGTAAACTATTGCAGTTTCAACAGCATTCAAAAAATTAAAATAAAGGCTTTGACAACGTCAATGGTATTGCCTTTATGAATAGAAAAAAACGACAGGGATCCTACCGGCTGCGACAATTAAGGATTCGACCACCAATTAATTATATTAAAATAACTTTATTATAACTGACAGCCTAACTACATAGTTAACTTCTAATATCATATTCAGTTAAATTAAGGACTACTATAATTTATACTAATTATATATGTTTAGTAAGAGAAGTGATGAGCGGAGCTGACGAAGCTAATATTGGTAGGGGTGGCAGCCTTAACTCGCTCGCTTCGCTAAGAGTATGGCTCAAAAAAAATGTTCAAAGACTAGCCCACCCGGCGAACTACGCATTTCTTGATATTATGAGTGGTTTCCTTACCAATAGGTACAACAAAATAAGAGTTAACAAAATTGGTCCATCCGTTCAAGCGTGAAGCGAAGACCACGCGAAATGGGTATTAATTTTTATACAGGGTTACTGGTAAGTGGTAACTAACGCATAACCTTTCTAGGGCGTCTTTAGTACATCAAAAGCAACAAGTTTTGTTCTAAAACTTGGAGAAAATCGCGCCATACAAGAAGTTCATCGTCCTCGGACAAGATGTATGGAGAAGCTAAATCTTTTTTCGCGGTTTATATACTAAACGAACTTTATGGTGTTTTAGAACATTTTTTTGTCACTGGTCACACAGAAAAGTGACTTGCAACCTCAGTGTTATCTATTACTAAATCAAGTTTTGTAAATTTAAGTAGAAATTCATAGCTTAACAAAATTAGAACAAATTTAATTCTTTTTTGACTAACACCAATCATACAACGTGGTAAAAACAAAGCAGTATTTAGTAACAGTATCGTCACGGTATTGTAATATTGAGTATTCTATCTTTAAAAAAACGTACGAACACGCTTTAATACCTACACGTCTCCGGTTCGGTAGACACTCGGTATACTATTATTCGCGGTTTCCGCTGTAGTGACGAACGGTCGATGTAATAGCTTTTTTTTATTTTGTAACTTAAGCTTGCGATTTGTGAATGTTATTTTTATTCAATAAGTCCAAGTATATGTACATATACTTAACAATATGTCAAAAGAACAATTATTACAGACTAGGTATATTGTTTTGTTTTTATACTGTGCTTGAGCGGTTAAGGATGGATTTATAAAATTTGAGAACCAAAAACACCACATGCATTTTTACTGAATACTATCCATGTAAAGATTTTCATTTGTTTTAAAAAGAAGACAAAATATACGATATCCATGTCTTTCTATCTGGCAACTCGTAAATTATGAAAAGATTTTCATTTGTTTTAAAAAGAAGACAAAATATACGATATCCATGTCTTTCTATCTGGCAACTCGTAAATTATCTTGCTTTCAACCGCTTAAAGAATTTTTTAAATTTAAGTAGTTCTAGAATTTACTTCATTCTAATTCTAGCAAATGTAAACTTGCAAACTTTATCTTTATAACACATCAGGGCAGATGCAAAGTCCGGACTACGATGTAAAGGCAAATAGATTAACCTTTTGATATGGATGTTGTGAAAGCAATAGTATTGAAATTCAGTAAAAGGTTTTTCATCCCATTTATTCGAAAAGTGACGATTGGTTCAAAGATAAATACGATGTGAGTTTTCTTTATTTGTTTCTTTGCAATAGTATCATTTCAAGTAGGGCAGTGATATGTTTTAAATTTGGACCTTCAAAACTGTTTCTTTTCTCTTACTTTTTGTCTTACACTGTTTTCGTTTTTATAATTTGCCTTGGTTGCAATGATATATGATGTACTTGTCACTTATTTTCCACTTTTTATCCACTTTATCTTCAAGATTAAAGGGAATCCTTAAGAAGCGCGCTAGTCCTTTTAAACTTTTACGCCAAATGTTACGAAAATACGCATTGTTTTGTCATAATATACGCGTTAATGGCTCGTAAAGAAGGTATTGTTATTACATGGTTACACTACGTTCATTAATGACAATTTCAATACAATAAAATCATAATACCAAAGAAAGTAATACTTAGTTACTTACGGCCAATGTTAATAATGTATCTCAAACTAATGGATTTTAAGCAATCTAGATAGCTGCGTATCCGGCGGCAAATCCCATGCCTAATTGCCATATTTATTTTGTCCACAGATATGTTATTGGCAAGCGATAACATAAAAATAGATATCAATCTTGAACAGCAAGTTTTGGATTAGGATTGATTATTAATATTGGCCGTTAGACAATAACAAGTATAGTAGTAGGCTCGAATAAAACTTGTGCTATTTTCAAAATCAGACGGCTACAGCTGTGCTCACTCACTGTCAAGGCTGTCAACCAGCGAGAATACTACGATCCTTCGGTGTTTCATTTACATCTTGAGAAAGTGTTGGATTAATTTTACCATCTGACAAACCCAGTTTTACGCAAATATTACTTCAGTCGTTGCTTAGAGACGCAATGTCCGCTTATTTTTAGGTCCATGGTTAAAACATGTAAATTAAATCGCTTATAAATTTCACAACCTTGAACTGATAGGTTTTCTTTTTGGCTTCACTCTTCAGAAAGTATTTCAAATCCAAATTTTCTAGTATTTAAGTTGCCCGACCCGGGAATAGAACCCGGGACCTCAAGAAATCAAGTCTAGACTACAGAGGCGATTACATTTTTGTTAATGATTATTGTAAATTTCACAATCTATAACTATAATCTCCGTTTTAGCTTCACTCTTAGAATTACTGTATATTACTGAAAAAGAATTACTGTATGCCACCAACAGATGGCACTGTGATACACATAAACCGCGCTGGTTTTTAATAGAGCTGTGAATTAGTAGTCAAAACACTTAATTTAAGATTGACTTACTACGATTGATGACTGATTGATTCAATTTTTGAATAGTAACGGACCATTTCCCTGCGAGGGTTTTGGATAGTAATCGTTACTTAATTTAACTTGCTGTTTTGTAAAGGCCTAAAGTTAAAGATGGCCGACGGATTCGTTCCACCTGTTCCTATGCCCATAAATATTAGGGATGGGTCGTCGACGAAACTAGACCATCTAATATTGTTCATGGACTAGTCGATTAACTAGTTGAATTCGTCGACTAGTTGACGTGTACCGTGTGGCGTGTGTGTAAGTTGACCGTGTAGACGTTGCTACTTGCTACGCCTTAATATTTTATTTATTAATATTTTACAAATATTGTAAATTTTAATGTATTTCAATAAATTAAAAAGATAATAGAAAAGAAAATGTGGGAAAAATATAGTAACATTAGAAATAATGATAGTCATAAGGACCCAATGTTAAAAGGAGTCAAAACAGAAAGATGTTCATATTTCAAGAATGTTACAAAATACAAGACAGCTTACAAAAGTCAAAAACTTTTCTCAAGTTTTTAGAAAAGGTATTTTTGGCGTGTTTTCAAGAAGTAGCAAAATCTAAAATATGTTTTTCTGTGTGGAATACTTACTTACCCGTTGTACGGGCGCGTAAGTTTTATTAGTAAGGGGGTTAATATTTAAATGTACCGTCAGTGAAAATAATTATGCAAACATAGATACTTATTTAAAAAGTTACGCTGCTACCATGAATGTAACTAACTATGCAAAAATAGGTACTAAAACCTTAAGCTTTTTAAAAAAAATGACCTGAAGGACATAAACCAATAAACATCAAAAATGTTTAACATAATATTTCCAAAAAAAAATTAAATTGGGGTTACTTCTTCTTTCTTTCTTTAGTTTTTGGCATTAGTCAAGTAGAAATTTGCATCAAGTTAACCGATTTATCAAAATCGGGTTTCGATAATTCAAAATTAGTCACAAGTCGTCAATAAAAGTCATGTCGGGTCTTGAGTAAAGCGGTGGCCTCATTACTCAAGCTCATATAGTGAGATTTGGCGGCAACGGAAAAATAAACGATACGCTAATTTCTTCCTGATTATTTCATTTGCGCACTTTCACTGAACAACATTGTACAAAATGCCACCAAAATTGTCTAATTTCACTCAATATTAACACGAAATTCAATAATTATGAAAAAACTCCGACCATCTTTTCTCTCGATGGCGCCAAAAAAACTTCGAGTTCATCTTAAAGTAACGAGGCGTTATAGTTCCACAAATAATTTGAGTACTTAATCTAAAGTTATCTCAACCTCTTCTGGGTTACGATTTGTATAAAAAAAACTACTGTCCGAACGTTGTTTGCACGTTTAAAAGAAAGAATAAAATCACTTCCAACAAAAGCACAATCTTACCCATCGTCACTTAAGTTAAGCTCTGAACATTTGACCTACCGTGGACCCAAATCTTTTTATTTTTTTTTTTATTTATTTCTTTTCTATTTTAATAGATTTGAATGGGTTCGTTATTGTATATGAAATTCCCTTTGTGTAACCCTCCGAATCTCTAAGGTTTTAAAACATCATAGATACATTTTGCAGCTGTCACAAGTAAGATTGGACTAAGTATTGTCAAAATGTAGAAACACAGGTAAACTTTCTTGAATGAGGTGCCAGGTGGCGATTTCTACGCTATCAAAGTTCAGTCCATTAACTGTAGCTTATACCATAGATGTTACAATGACATCGCTCTCCTCCAGACCGGGATATAAGGCATATTGTACAAGTCTACCGGCTACCCTATCCTCCGAACCGAAACATGACAGAGTCACTACGGCGGTAGGAATAGGTAGGGCGGTGGACCCGGGCAAGTTCCTGCACAGCACCCACCACAAGTGGTCTTCTTGGTGGTAATGTATTAAATTGTGCTCGCCTCAGATGAGCTGCCTGGTAGAGAGGCAGATTTACTCAGAGGGCCCGGACCAACACTGGGTAATTTTTGTAACAAATTTGTAATAACAAAATTTTGTTATTAAATTTTTGGTGCATAGTAAAGTGTATTCATTTTTTATTCATTCCTACATTGTAGATGCCTTCGAAAACAAGGCAAAAATTAAATGTATTGTGGGAAGTAAGAATTTTCCAGGTCGTCGCGCCCATCTCGGTCGAAACAAAACAAACCACATTTACAAAATTAAAATTTTTCACGTAATTCTGAAATGATTTCAGACACAAACATTTTTCGTTTTTTTATTCTGTCAATGGCAGTTCTAATTTTAATAGTTGTAATGTTGTGACCAAATAAGTATTAATATCGATCGCAGATACATTATGTATTTTGTGTTCCTCCGTATTGATTGATGCCCAGCTATAAAAATTGAAAATGCCGAAAGCATCTGTTCTAAAAATACGCAAATTGTGTTATGTATTAGTAAACTTTACTAATACATAGAAGTACTTTACTACATAGATACTGGAATAATATACACTTAACGATACGATGACCGCTCGGCTAACGAAGCGTTCATTATTCATAGTTAGGACAGTACAACATCAGTCGACTCAGCTAGTCTTATTTATAAAAATGATCTTATTTATAAAAGCCCTTGGTCATTGCATCATATAATGCAATATAATATTACGATTTCGATTATTTCCATTTCTTTATTTTCTCGATAACAGAAGACACCATGTAATTTTATGTTATTTATGTTAAAATGTCACACAAATAATACTGTACTTCATGGATAGGTAGTGATGTACTACACATAAAGATCACTATAGGAGCTATATCGATAAACGTAACACGATACTAGACCATTTTTTTACAAAATGTAACAAACTAAACTACTACTAAATTCTGTTCTACAAATTCATTAACTATAATGTTATATTTACAACATGATATTTCATTACAAGATGTTACGCGTATTATATCTTGATTAATAATACCTACTTCTTAAATAAATTCAGAGCTGTTGTAAAATAAGTGGCAATAGGTAGGTACCCGACAATGAAATGAAGTAATTATATGGTAGTCATTATTTATTACAATTCTTATTTCACTGTGTTAATGAAGATTCCTACAAAAATGATTAAGCACAGTAAAACTGCAACAACCGACTCCAACTATTTTATTTGGTACCACGTCGGATTTATTAATTATTTTTTTCGAAAGACAAAAAATGGTTCCAAAATTGCACCACATAATATATTTTATCAACATCCTAGTATAGACTGTTTATTTTAACAAATTACGAGCAGCAAGTTCATTTCAACCAATCAAAACGTACCTTTATAATGAGCATAAAGCGTTCTGATTGGTTAAAATGAACTTTATGTTAATTACGTTGACCAATAGCAATGCAGAACAATTTTTTGGTACTCGTTTGTAAAAAAAATAGAGTTGGTATAGTAGTTTTAAAGTAACACTTCATGGTGATGATGTCGTGAAGATAGGTGAAAAATGTACACATTATTAAGTATTTCTCAAAAACCACTTGTCGGATCATGATGAAATGAATATGGGACCACCTCGAAATCATGGCCTATCTTTTAAAAAAAGAACCATCAAAATCGATTGGCTATTTGACGGAGTAATTACGTAACAGTCATATAAACAAAAAGTGTTTAAAAAACATACAGTCAAATTGAGAACATCCTTTTTTGGAGTCGGTTAAAGACATATTAGTAGCTAAGACAGGACAATGTCTATCAGATCAACTATCATATGTTCAAAACCTAAGTATGTCAGCTACAGTATTCTTGTTTTAATATCGCAAAATTTTTAAAGATTGCCGATGTAAAGGTTTCTTAAACAAATATTTAGTAATAGTCGCACCTAAATAAGATCTCATTAATACTTATAATTAGATATAGCGTCTATTCCCTCAGCGAGTTCAGATGAGGTTAGATGCCAACAACCTTTACACACTGAGAATCTAAATTTTTGAGTAACAAATCTTTTAACAAGTGTAGAAATCTTTTTTTGGTCCTAAGACATAATCTTTCTACCATGTATGATCCCGGCGGTCTTCCTAACACTCTACATTAAAGGTTACTAAGAGTTTGTTATGGAAAAAATAAAGTATTGTTTTTCCCATTTGCTTTGCAACTTTCCCGGTTTTTCCTTCATAAGAACGAATCTCAGGTGAAATTCACAATTCGTTGAACATACAATGGAATATTAAATAAAACAAAAAAAAAACACCTCCAAGCCCATATCCCCGAAGAAGTAGGCAGAGGCACAACCAGGGCACCCCGACTAGCCTAGCCGAAGACACTAAGTCTCACAATGTAATAGGTGGCAAGCCTATCGCCAACCGGGCACATATCCTATCCCGAGAATCATTTTATTTTATTAGAAAATTGGAGAACCCCAATTTTCTTTTTGTTATCAAATAAAATTTAAAATATTAACATCTAACCAAATAAGTATTAAACGTTAAACTAAACCAGTCTTTTTGTCTTTAGTTTCAAAGCCCTGATGATGCTGTAAAAAGTGAAAATAGTTGGCTAAAGAGTAACGAAAAGTATTAAATAAAGTGTATATTGGATAAGTACAAGTGCTTATTTCAAAAAAGTGTGTTTAAATTATTAGCAAAAGTGTACTTAATTTAAGAAACAGTATTGGTGAAGAGCAATAAATAAATATATTATTATATTATAATGGATGACAGTTTTCAGTTTGCAATAAAGGTGGTCTTATCGCCAATAAAGCGACCACCTTTTACAAAGTCGAAGTAGATATACAAATATATTAGTTCCGCGTGTTAATAATCGTCTGCGATTTTACTGCACTGGATATTTTATGCTTATACTTAACCAATTTTGATAAAACACAGCTAAAAACTTTAAGCGAGACCCCGACAAACAGCAATAATAACATAAAAAATATTTTCACGACCTCTTCGGGGATATGAAGAGGTAGTCAGAGGCACAATCAGGGCTCCCACGACTAGCCGAAGACACTAAGTCCCAAAAGTGGCAAACCTAACGCCAACCAGGCACCAATCCCGGGCAATGCTATTGTTATTAAAATATTGAATAAACACATTTTCTATTTTATTTTGTTACCCGACCTGGGATTCGAACCTGGGACCTCAAAACGTCAAGTCCAACGCTGGATCGCTGGACTACAGAGGTGATAACATAAAACACCTTTTAATTTCTTTTTATTAAAAAGCACACTAGAACTAAACCAAGCTTTCTTAGCCTCCAATACAATTTAACAAATACACTCAACTTTGTTCAGTCCATTGCTGTTTAATAGTAACGTGAATTGGGCCAATTGAATCTTACAAAACTGCCAGTGAATCAACTCGACGAATCTGCTTTAGGTCAAATAAGTACCTAATACCTATATACGTACTTTAGGGTCTATGCGCACACATCAGTGTCGGAACGTGTCAGGGACGTGACCGTGCTGATAATGTGCGTCCGTGTCCTTTCAGGGGTTCATTCTTCACATATATCTATGATCGCCTCTGTGGTGTAGCGGTCTGGATTTTGGACTTCATAAGGTACCGGGTTCGATTATCGGGTCATGGAACAAAAAGAAAATGTGGTTTTTCCAATTTTTTTATTAAAAAAATGTTGTTCGGGATTGGATATGTGCCCGGTTGGCGATAGGCTTGCGAACTACCACATTGTGGGAGTTAGTGTCTTTGGCTAGTTGTGGGTGACCCTGGGTTTGTCTCTGTCGACCTCTTATGAAATATGGGCGTGAAGATACATCTATGATGTCACTGGGGTTTTTCGTCCAATTTCACCCCAATATTGTTATTTATACTTGCTATTCGTAACAGATAAAAAACTTATGTCCAACTATTTTTACGGTGTTAGTGACGGTAGGTAAGCCTACGCTCGCCTTTTACGAGCTGCCTAGCAGGAAGGCAGATGGTCTATTCTGCAAAAGAGGCCGGACCGAACGGAAAACTACTGCGAAATTTTTTCGATTCCCGATTCGTATGCTCCGGATATTGCACAGATGTGTGTGGATAGACCTTAAGATACTTGTATATGCTATAGTCTTTTGCGCTTAACCTTATGTAATCTGACATTGAATTGACATGGAAGCTGCAATAAGGGACACTCCATTAATAACACTGACGTACACTCATTTTGGTGCCAAACCAATTTTTTTTTCTGTAGGCCAGTGTAAGCTAACGATTTTATTACTTGAGGTCTAAAAGACCACTCTTAGACCTCAAGTAGTAAAATCATTAGCGATAAAAACAGAGTTGGTTTTAATGAAATTGAATTGCTCTGTCTCTAAAATCGTGAGTCGTCACGTCACAATTTCATCCTAGTAACAGGTGGTCACGAATTAGGCAGCAGGCCAAAATTTGTACCACAGCCTCACCTTTTCCTGTCACTGGAGCGCTAGTGCTTACTTGTGTTTTGTTTAATGCTGAAAGCTAGGGCTTATTAAGTTTTTTTTTTATTATTATTTATTAAGTAATATCAAAGACAATATATATATTTACTAATCTCTGGTAATATTAAGGATCGGATATGTGCCCGGTTGGCGATAGGCTTGGCAAGACTTCACGACCATATCCCCGAAGGGATAGGCAGAGGCACAACCAGGGTACCCACGACTAGCCGAAGACACTAAGTCCCACAATTTGATAGGTAGCAAGCCTATCGCCAACCGGGCACATATCCAATTCCTAGCAACATTTTTTTAAAAGAAATTTAGAAATCTTACATTTTATTTTTGTTGTCCGACCCGGGATTCTAATCCGGGACCTCATGAAGTCAAGTCCAATACTTGGACCGCTAGACACACAGAGGCCACA
>NJDC01003165.1:223894-234836 GCA_002245475.1 Calephelis virginiensis
CTGGGACCTCAAAACGTCAAGTCCAACGCTGGATCGCTGGACGACAGAGGTGATAACATAAAACACTTTTTAATTTCTTTTTATTAAAAAGCGCACTAGAACTAAACCAAGCTTTCTTAGCCTCCAATACAATTTAACAAATACACTCAACTTTGTTCAGTCCATTGCTGTTTTATAGTGACGTGAATTGGGCCAATTGCATCTTACAAAACTGCCAGTGAATCAACTCGACGAATCTGCTTTAGGTCAAATAAGTACCTAATACCTATATACGTACTTTAGGGTCTATGCACACACATCAGTGTAGTGTCCGGAACGTGTCAGGGACGTGACCGCGCTGATAATGTGCGTCCGTGTCCTTTCAGAGGTTCATTCTTCACACATATCTATGATCGCCTCTGTGGTGTAGCGGTCCAGATTTTGGACTTCATAAAGTACCGGGTTCGAGTCCCGGGTCGTGGAACAAAAAGAAAATGTGGTTTTTCCAATTTTCCCGAGCAATATTTTAAAAATGGATATATGCGCGGTTGGCGATAGGCTTGCGAACTACAACATTGTGGGCGTTAGTGTCTTTAGCTAGTTGTGGGTGCGCCTGGGTTTGTCTCTGTCGACCTCTTAGGGAATATGGGCGTGAAGATACATCTATGATGTCATTGGGGTTTTTCGTCCAATTTCACCCCAATATTGTTATTTGTACTTGCTATTCGTAACAGATAAAAAACTTATGTCCAACTATTTTTACGGTGTTAGTGACGGTAGGTAAGCCTACGCTCGCCTTTTACGAGCTGCCTGGCAGGAAGGCAGATGGTCTATTCTCCAAAAGAGCCCGGACCAACACGGGGAAAACTACTGCGATTTTTTTTTAATTCCCGATTCGTATGCTCCGGATATTGTACAGATGTGTGTGGATAGACCTTAAGATACTAGTATCCACACTAATATTATAAATGCGAAAGTAACTCTGTCTTTCTGTCTGTCTGTCTGTTACCTTTTCACGCCTAAACCACCCAACCGATTTTGATGAAATTTGGTATGTAGATGGTAGGTCCTTCTCATGAATGCAAACTGCATTCATGAGAAGGACATAGGCATATTACTTTTTAGAAATTCAACCCCTAAAAGGGTTAAAACGGGTGGCAAAGTTTGTATGAGAAAAATATTTTTATTGCACATTTTTGCATGAAACTTTGAATCAATGCTTTTTGGTAGAGATGATGAAACATGTATTTCAGGGTTTTTCGAAACTCACCCCCACTGGGGGTTAAAGGGGGTGGCTAAGTTTGTATGGGAAATTTAATTCTATTAAAATATTTTGCATGACACTAAAATAATGCTCTGCAATACAAATTATGAGATACACATCCAAAAGTTTTTTGAAAATCAACCCCTATGATGAGTGAATATCGGGGGTGGCACAATTTGAGTAGGAAAAATATTAAACAGTAATTTTTACCATAACTCCATAACAATGAACCACGTACATCATTTTATCATTAACGAAAAACACACAACGAAATTATGATACACATAGTAGCAAAATTGGTTAAAATCCCTACTAATATTATAAATGCGAAAGTAACTCTGTCTGTCTATCTGTCTGTTACGCTTTCACGCCTAAACCAGTGAACCGATTTTGATGAAATTTGGTACAGAGATAGAATAGACCCCGAGGAACAACACAGGCTTCTTTTTATTGCAACAAAATAGGGGAGAATAGGTAAAAAGAGGGGATGAATGTTCATATGGAAATTTGTTATTTTTAAAGCTGTAACAGTGAAACTTTGTATTAAGACACTTTATATTTAGACACTTTTTAAGAACATAGGCCATTTTTTTTTCGCAAAAACTGAGGGAGAATGGCTAAAAAGAGGGGATGACTGTTCATATGTAAATTCGTCATTTTTAAAGCTGTAACAGTGAAACTTTGTATTTAGACACTTTATGATAAACGAAAGATAATAGGCTACTTTTTATCACTAAAAAATGAGGGAGAATGGGTAAAAAGAGGTGATGAATGTTCGTATGGAAAATCGTCTTTTTTGAAGATATAACAGTGAAACTTTGTATTCAGACACTTTATTAGGAATGAAAGAACATAGGCTACTTTTTATAGCCAAAATTGAGGTAAAAGCAGTTGATGAATGGTCGTATGAAAAATCGACATTTTTGAAAATATAACAGTGAAAATTTGTATTTAGACATTTGATGAGGAACGACAGAACATAGGCTACTTTTAATAGCGATAATTTAATCAAAAGTATACTTATCAACCTTATTATAAAAGAATATAAACATAGAAACGTGCAAAACTACTTCACCGCTAAACGTGTTTAGTACCTATAGCCAAATTAATTTTCCAGATTTTTCTCTTAATAAAATGAACCGCAACTCGCCTTTTATGACTTAGTTGGTATGAAAGCAGTTCGTCTATATTTTTTTGTAAGAGCTCGGAACCAAAGTCTATACTATCTATACTAATATTAAAAAACTGAAGAGTTTGTTTGTTTGTTTGCTTGAACTTTCAGTGTTAGAAAGTCCATTTATTAAAGAAGGCTATAGGCTATACATAATCACGCTAAGATCAATAGGAGCGTAGCACCAATGATAAATGTTTTAAAATCGGGGGATTTTTCCCTATTGAGAGCGTTGGCTGCTTTAACGGTGAAAGTTTCGTAAAAATCATCAATGAAAGAATTGTTTCCCTTTAAAAGTCCTAAAAAAAAGTCCGCGACAGCAGATTTCTATCTTTCAAAGTTAACTCACTATAACCTTTTTTATGCTAACCAAATTTGTTTCAAAATAATGCATTATTTACGAAGGTTATTTTATAAACACGATGTGTTAATCCCCATCCAAAAAAATACGTCATTCATCACAAGTATTTAATTTAAAACAAAATTGCATTTCACATCACTAGATTTGAATGAATATCTTAGGAGATATCGCAGTTTTAAAATAACACTATCAAATAGAATATAATCACTACTATAACAATATAGTTTAAGACCGCGCGACACAGACGCGTGGTATGCGCGTGGTTGACTCCTTATGGAACGGTTGTGCTCAGTGCACTACTTTCTAAATTTATTCTTTCCAGAACATCATCGTGTAATACTTTTTAGATATTATTTAAATAAAAATAGATTAAAGTTTGAAGAAGGACGTAGGCCGTTTTTCATCTTAAAGTTTCAACGGGTAGCGTTGGAGAGTTAAATATTAAATAAATAGATTACGCGGGCGAAGCCGCGGGTAGCAGCTAGTATGCTATAGTTTTTTCCGCTTAATCTGACATTGAATTGGCATGGAAGCTGCAATAAGTGACACTCCATTAATAACACTGGCCTACACTCATTTTGGTGCCTAAGATTTTATTCCTGATTTTGGATATATTTGGTGAGCTGATACGAGAAATGTAGTCAGTTTTTTCATATCTCTTGGAAAGCAATACATATTTTTAAGAAAGTATTCATTTATAACGAAATCAGTCCGTATGACGTCATACTGATTGATTTCGAATAAAAAAAAATTCGAATAAAACCAAAAAAGTTAAAATAAGAATGGTAGGCCAACTAGAGCCGTCAACTGACATCTAGTAGCAACAATATAAATCACACTACCTATTTTACCGACTACAGACGCGAACAGAGCTGCACCAAACCAAAAATTTTTTTTCTGTAGGCCAGTGTAAGCTAACGATTTTATTACTTGGGGTCTAAAAGACCACTCTTAGACCTCAAGTAGTAAAATCATTAGCGATAAAAACAGAGTTGGTTTTAATGAAATTGTATTGCTCTTTCTCGTGAGTCGTCACGTCACAGTCTCATCCTAGTAACAGGTGGTTATGAATTGGGCAGCAGTCCAAAATTTGTACCACAGCCTCACCTTTTCCTATCACTGTTGCACTACTGCTTACTAGCAGCCCTAGCTTTCAGATTAAACAAAACACCGTTGTTTAATGCTGAAAGCTAGGGCTGCCGGTAGTATGGTCAAAATTGAGGTGTGCTTTTTCCCGCTTTCCTTGCAACTTTCCGGGTTTTTCCCTTCATATAATCCTTCTCTGGACAATAATCAACACAACGAAATAAGAATTTGCAAAAATGGTCCATCTGTTCAGACGTGATGCGATGACCATGCAAAATGGGGATTCATTTTTATATACATTACATTATTATGTAGATGTTGTGAAATATTATAAATACATACTTTAGTAATAGAACGAAAACAGTTTCGCAAAGTTTTTGTATTAATACTGTGTGATGTTGTTTTTTTGGGAAAAAAAGTCTGAAATGAAATTAACATTATTTGAATCAAGTTTATACATTATTACAGGAATTGTTTTTTTCGCGTTACAAGAATCTTTGTATAGATCTACGTAATAAAACCTATTTTGAATTTGAATTACTTCGATGTGTTTGTGAAAATATTGTTTTTGTCAAATTATTAGTTTTGTTGTTTACCGGCGGCGTGTTTAAAATAAAATAAATATCCCTGGACAAGTTACACAAATTGAATCTAACCCCAAAGTAAGCAAATTATATGGTTGTGTTATGGGTGTTAGTCAACGATACTAATACATAGAAATACTTAAATAAATACCAGAATACACCCAGACCTGGAAATGCAGACATCTAAATGTACATCACACAAATGCCTGCCCCCGTCGGGAATCGAACCCGAGCCTCGTAGGTAGTCGGTTAGTTAGGCGAATACGCTAGCCACGCGACCAACGAGGCGGTCAAAGGTTTGTGTAAAAAGATTAATAAATGTGGAGGAAGATAGGCATTTCTACAAGGATTTTGTTATTCTAGAGGTCACAAAACAAGCACAACTCTCCTCATTGTAAGAAATAACCGTGGGAACATAACAGAGTCATTATGGCGGCAGGAATGGGTAAGGTGCTGAATTCCTACCAGGGCTAGTTGCTGCACTGCTCTCTATTACCAGTATTTGTAGGATCACAACATTTGGCATTCAATGCTCTCTAACCACTTCGTAAGGGACTTGGCGTGAAGGTATGTATGTATGTGCGTATTCATTTGTTTTTTTGAAGTGAAACTTCTTTAGAATCGTGATTTCAAAACGGGTGCAACGGAAAAACGACAGGTAAGAGACAAACAAACAAATATATATTCATCTCATCCTTTTGTCGATTTACTGAAGCCTCTGTGGTCTAGCAGTTCAGGTGTTGGACTTGACTGCACGAGGTCCCGGGTTCGAATGCCGGGTCGGGCAACAAAAAGAAAATTGGGTTTTTCCAATTTTCTAATAAAAAAAAGTTGCTCGGGATTGGATATGTGCCCGGTTGGCGATAGGCTTGCTACCTATCACATTGTGGGACTTAGTGTCTTCGGCTAGTCGCGGGTGCCCTGGTTGTGCCTCTGCCTACCTCTTAGGGGATATGGGCGTGAAGATACTTTACTTTACTGAAGCTTCACTTCTATCGTGTGTGAATCGCAAACACACCTTTTTTTTTCGTTGCATGTTCAAATCAAAGAGTGCTGCAGTGGTATGGTAAAGTACCTACCTCCCAGAGATCAGAAACCAAAATCGGAACTACAAGCCCGTGAGAATGAGTATTGTTTATTTGTTTTATTATTATTTATGATTTTATGCCAAAAGACCATCGATGTGTCGATATTTTTTTATTATACAACTATAGTCGATACGTCGATGTGTTTTTTTAATGATGTTTGCATCCCTAACTGCAATAAATGTTCCAGATGTTGTATGTTCCATTTAAAATTGCAGTGACATTGATTTTGTGTATGCTTTGTACTTAAGGGTTACTTTTAAGGGGAATACTTTTTACCGCCCGCATTTGGTGAAATTTTGTTTTAACACTTTTTTCAAACAACACTTGTACCTTTAGACAATGCCGACAATACACTGTATTATGTACTTTAGTCAAATGCTTCCATTGTTTATAGCACCACAGAGTTTTACAACTAAAGATAAATAAATAAATAAATCTAGTTAATTTTTAATTTTCAATATATATAACTTACTGCCAGTGCTTATGTATTGTGAAAAAATATAAGTATTATTTATAAAAATATTTTTACGAAATTTCTCGCCTGAATACGGCCCTGGTCACGTCAATAGGATACACGTACCATTATCATAAAGTTATCTTTGTAACAAACTTTCTGTGCCAGTTAGAATTTCGAGTTCTTTGGTCCATATACTGTATGATTAGGGTTGTAATTTTATCGGTAACTTCTGAAACAGTAAGACCGGTGCCCTTAAAATATTTAAAAGACGTGATATACTTTCCTTATTATAACTTCTTTCTCAGAAAAAGTAATACCTAAAATCGGCCACCGCATTTTTATAAATAATGAATAAATGTCCCTGGACAAGTTATACAAATTGAATCTAACTTTGTGGTCTAACGGTTCAGTTGTCGGACTTGATTGCATGAGGTCCAGGGTTCGATTCCTGGGTCGGGCAACAAAAAGAAAATTGGGGCTTACCAATTTTCTAATAAAAAAAGGTTGCTCAGGATTGGATATGTGCCCTGTTGGCGATATGCTTGCCACCTAGCACATTATTTGTGGGACCTAATGTCTTCGGCTAGTCGTGGGTGCCCTGGGTGTGCCTCTGCCTACCTCTTTGGGGATATGGGAGTGAAGATACATTTTTTTATATTTGATATTTTCCATCGTCGGCGCTTGGTAAAACTTCCAAATATTCATATTTTTAAAGAAAGAAACACTTGTACTGTTTTACTTATCACTTATAATTTATTAGGTACTTTGTAATTAGTAGCCTAATTTGTAATTAGTTCAAATTGACATACCTTTTACCGTTTATTTTAATTTATTTTAGTGTGGGATATTTTTCTTATATAATAATTTAATTTTTAATTTAATAATTTAACTTTAAATAATTAATTTACTTATTTTTATTATGACATGAATGTTTTCTAATTTTGACAGGGGCATTTATTATATTATTATTGTTTTTTCTTTTAATTAATTGATTTTAGCATAAATAATTAAGTTTTACATATTTAAAAAAATTGTAAATTTAATTTAATAGTTAATTAATTAGTGGAGGCAATTGACATGTTTTTTTTTTTAATATTTTCTAAAATGGTACTTTTTTCACCATTTAGTGGTGAAATAATCTATAGTGGGCAACTCCGTTGTATAACGTATCAAAGTTTTTTGTATCTACCCATTATAATGAATTTATAGTTACACATCAAAAATAATATTGTTGAGTAGTTTAAGTTTTAGCCCTGATGATGCTGTATAAGCGAAACCGGTAGGCTACTAATTACAAAGTACCTAATAAATTATAAGTGATAAGTAAAACAGTACAAGTGTTTCTTTCTTTAAAAATATGAATACATTTTTTTAATGTACTAGTCTCTTGTGGCCTCTGTGTGTCTAGCGGTCCAAGTATTGGACTTGAGTTCATGAGGTCCCGGATTAGAATCACGGGTCGGACAACAAAAATAAAATGTAATATTTCTAAATTTCTTTTAAAAAAAATGTTGCTAGGAATTGGATATGTGCCCGGTTGGCGATAGGCTTGCCACCTATCAAATTGTGGGACTTAGTGTCTTCGGCTAGTCGTGGGTACCCTGGTTGTGCCTCTGCCTATCCCTTCGGGGATATGGTCGTGAAGTCTTGCCAACCGGGCACATATCCGATCCCGGGCAACATATTTTTATTAGAAAATTGGAAAAACCCAATTTTCTTTTTGTTGTTGTTATATTAGGATTAGGAATACCAAATACGAGTTTTAAAGATATTTGCTAGTTTTGTTCGAGTATGGAACTTTAAAAATAATACGTTACCACATTGTAAATCAAAGCTACAATTTGAAAAATAAACACTTATGTTTGTTCAAATATCGAATGCTTCGTTTTCATTTAATTGACGAAGGTTACTTTGTTTATCTTCTTAGACCGGACGGGCACTGACTGTAAACCTACCAAATCGAGTACCAGTATGAGCCCGTCACTGTTGGATAAAGAACCCAATGTAACTTTAAAAAGTGTAGACCGTAGAACCTGTGGGGTTTCGTATAGTTACAAAATAACCGTCGATTAGTATAATAATCGTCGTAATAAATTTGCATATTAAAAACATAGAATTGATAGGACAGCTATAATTGCAGACCTAAAGTAATGCGGACAGATGTTTTTGATATATGTTTAACCTGATGTTTCTATGATTAACAGAATTATGTGGTCGCATACTAATCTTTTGAAATAATATCCGAAATCTACTTACTAATCTATTAGGAGTCCACTAGTCTAGTAGTAGACTACAAAAACATCGAGTTTTATCTTTTCGTTTAAGTATCACGCGGACATCTCTTGTGTTTGATTAACAAATTATTTGACACCAATCAAGTTTTTTTCCGATGATAACTATTTTTTGCGGGTACTCGATAGAGAAGGTTTACTTAAGATCCCCACTCGATTTATATATTGTGTTTTATGTCTAGCCTTCAATGGTATGTGAATTGTGACAAAGTTTAAAAGTAAATCACTTTTGTAAATGCCCGATACAAGTATAGGCCTCAACTTCGCCCGCGTTTTAAAATAATATAAGTCACACGCAGGAACCCGTTGATATATGGGAATAAAATGTAGCCTACGCCTATAATATATTTCCATGCATTGCATTAAAATCCATCCAGCCGTTTTGACGTGAAAACGAAACGTATATACAAAGAAAAACGTCGTGTTTCGTGTTGAAGGTTAGCTGTAACACTTCCACATGTGGTATAAAATCAGTCATAAGATAGCAACTCACTATTAACCTTTATGGTGTCTATACGCGATGTTTACCTTTTTTCAAAAGAATAGTCATCTGCTTTTTCGCGATTTCATAACATTATCATAAAATAAAATAAAAATATCCCTTAAAAATCTTTAATATGTAGCGGAGAAAAGTCTCGATCACGTTGGCTTTCAAACGAAAAAATACTTATCGAAGCAAGCCAATCAAGCAAGCCTATCGCCAACCGGGCACATATCCAATTCCTAGCAACATTTTTTTTAATAAAAAGTTAGAAATCTTACATTGTATTTTTTTTGTACGACCCGGGATTCTAATCCGGGACCTCATGAAATCAAGTCCAACACTTGGACCGCTAGACCAAAGAGGCCACAAGAGACTAGTACATTAAAAAAATGTATCTTCACTCCCATATCCCCAAAGAGGTAGGCAGAGGCACAACCAGGACACCTACGACTAGCGGAAGACACTTAAGTCCCACAATGTGATAGGTGGCAAACCTATCGCCAACCGGGCATATATCCAATCCCGGGAAACGTTATTTTTATTAGAAAATTGAAAATATACCTTTCCTAATTTTTTGTTGATAAAAACCGAAATATCTTTTTAAATATAAAAGCAGTATCTCCACGCCCATATCCCCGAACGGTTAGGCAGAGGCACAACCAGGGCACCCACGACTAGCGGAAGACACTTAAGTCCCACAATGTGATAGGTGGCAAGCCTATCGCCAACCGGGCACATATCCAATCCCGGGAAACGTTATTTTTATTAGAAAATTGAAAATATACATTTCCTAATTTTTTGTTGCCCGTCCCGGGAATCGAACCCGGGACCTCATGCAGTCAAGTCCAACAACTGAACCGCTCGACAACAGAGGCGATCGAACTTTAAAAATGTCTAATAAAACCATTAGTATAAATAAAAAAACAACCGTTTCATATTCTAGGACGTTGATCTCATGGCAATTGAAATTTATTATTTCGACACCAATGCAATTCTAACGAATCGTTTTAATGAAATACCATATCAAATTCATCAGTAGCCTCCTAGTAGGCGCCAGCATCAGTCTCGCCTGGCACTGGTCAGGAGTATTCCCACCCACCCTTTAATGGGGCTACCGGGATGGGACCATATGTAAATATTTCCCCAACATATTCTTTCGGGCCACAATGGCTCTTAAACTGAAAGGGTATCTTTTGTTTTTCTATATTAATTTTTGCATTTTCGCCGAGGGAAAAGATGGTGAGTGCTTTATTATTTTTTTAAAAATCTAACGTTGTTTATAAAATTGCCACATTGTTCTGAAAACCCTCTTTGATGGAGTAGTTCATGTATATGTGTATTACTCCATTTAACAAGGTTTCGGTTCGTTCATAGAAGACGTTTTTGAGATACAAAGAAGTCTGCGTTTCTGGGTTTTTATATTAAAAAACTTCGACGTTTATATAAGCGTCGGACTTGACTTCTTAAGGTCCCAGGTTCGATCCCCGGGATAGGCAACAAAAAATTAGGAAATGTATGTTTTCAATTTTCTAATAAAAATAACGTTTCCCGGGATTGGATATGTGCCCAGTTGGCGATAGGCTTGCCACCTATCACATTGTGGGACCTGAGTGTCTTCCGGTAGTCGTGGGTGCCCTGGTTGTGTTTCTGCTTAACCGTTCGGGGATATGGGCGTGGAGATACTGCTTTTATATTTAAAAAGATATTTCGGTTTTTATCTACATTTTTATCATTATTTTAATTATAATATATGAATCATGTCTACATTACAAGCAAACACTTAGTATATTAGATCTATTTTTTGATGATAAAAACTGGCATGTGGACTAGTGGGTTACTGCCAATGGCTACAATGGATATTTACAAAAAGTTAGATGCCAATGTAATGCAAGTATTTTAAAAGTTTATTAATTTTCTTAAAAATTCCCTGTTGAAGCTGCCTTGGTAACACGATTTGAAGAAGACTATTCTAAGATAAGGATATAGTTTGGATAAAGCTATTTAATATTTATATTGTAGTATTTCCGTCATTTGCACTTGGTAAACTCCATTTTCTATTATTATTACGTGAATACACTTGCACTGTTTCATATACCGCCTTACCTATTCCTGCCTCCATAACGTCATGACGTGTTCCTGTTTGGAGGGACTCCTTCTTTCCTTACTTTTTCTCGGGG
>NJDC01003165.1:235721-277491 GCA_002245475.1 Calephelis virginiensis
TCCTGCCTCCATAACGTCATGACGTATTCCTGTTTGGAGGGTAAGGTAGCCGCTAAACTTACTTTAGCTCGAGGCCTTACATCCCTGTCCTCTGGTTGGCAACGCACCATTACCACCTTTGGTGTCTCTGGGTGGCATATATTTCTTAAAATCAGGAAATCCGTCTGCTTGTTTGCCTTCCAATATCATAAAAAAGGGTGTTATAATTTTAACGTGTATGTGCCGAAGACACTTAGATAACATATTTAAGTCATAACAATGGACCGATTTGGATGCGGTTTTTTTTAAAGGTGACATTAATTAAGTTAGTTCTGGCTACGTTATATTTTTATTAGCGGTTACTGGAAAATTTTAATTGCGTGATCATGTCCGTAATTTGTATTAATTGAAAGTTTAAAAATGGAAGTGTTTAAAGTCTCTTCACGCCCATATCCCCGAAGAGGTAGGCAGAGGTACAACCAAGGCACCCACGACTAGCCGAAGACACTAAGTCCCACAATGTGATAGGTGGCAAGCCTATCGCCAACCGGGCACATTTCCAATTCCGACCAACATATTTTTTTTTATTAGAAAATTGGAAAAATCCAATTTTCTTTTTGTTGGCCGACCCGGGATTCGAACCCGGGACCTCATGCAGTCAAGTCCAACAACCCGGACCGCTAGACCACAGAGGCGAAGTGTTTATTGGAAAAAAACTAGGTTTTTTCTCTAAAATAAAAATTAGAAATAATACATTAATTGCAAAGTCTCGTCGCCATAGAAACAGTTATTCTTTCATGGGCCAATGTATACGTTTTTACAATAGCTTCCCGAGCATATTAAAGACTTCCCATTAAATAAATTTAAAAATGTATTGAAATTAAATTGTAAGGTAAGGGTTATTATAAGATTTCAGAATATTTAGAAGACAGAAATGCTTGGGATTAATTGCTCCTTATACCAATTTCTACAAATTATTTGTAAATCTAACAAACTTTTGTAAATTAGATTTATAAGAAAAAAGACAAGCCCGCTGAGTTTCTTTCGCGGGATCTTCTCAGTGAGTGGCCGCGTTCCGATCCGGTGGTAGTTTTTAGAATTATATAGATGCGTTACAAGAATATTTGTACAGATCTACATAATTAAATCTATTTTGAATTTGAATTGAATTTAAATTTGAACTCAGAAAAATATATTCATCTGAGTCTTAGTAATTGAGAAGTTATACAAATAATGTGGCGTTTACAGAAAGTATCAATCATCTAAAAACACAGTAATCAATAAAAAGATCGACCAAGTGACTTAGTAAAGCCAAAACGGCAGGATGAGAAGTATTTGTAATAACTAATAAAAGAGAAATTTAAAAAGTAACCAATTAGTAAAAATAAAATACTCATCAAAAACGCCTAGCCTGTTTTTTCTGTAGAAAAACGTGTTTAAGGGAAATGTGTCCAATTAAATCGTTTGATTTAATTGGATACATTCCAAATTCTAGATATAAAAATATGTTAGTGTATTTTACATTTTTGCTGAGTAAGTACACCTTTTTCCAGATGTGATACATAATAATAAGTATGTTATTCCTGTAAAAATTGTTAGCTTTAAGTTAGAACTACATTACGTTTGTTTTCTTTATATCATGTACTAATCTATACATTAATACGTGATGCCAAAACTTTGGACCCCTTTTTACGAAAATTGCGCGAACGGAGGAGCATAAAATTTGGCACACTTATAGTTTATGTGTAGGAGAGCTGCAGAACGCTAATATTTTTCAATTATAATGCTTATAAAGTACATTAAATCAATAAATATAACATTACCCACACTACCATGCATTTGACACACACAAATAAATATATTGATGATAGCGATAAAAGATCACAGATGGCGCACTAAAAAGTTTGGAAACAAAGTAGTTGGTCTTGAGAAATAAAGATGACGTTCATATCAACAACATAGTAGTTGTTCTTGAGAAATGAAGATTGCGTTCTTATCAACAAGATATTAAAATTTATTATGGTCGAATTTCGACCAATGGGCGACCACTAGTTATGTATAATTTCTGGTAATAAACGATGTCTATGTCTATGTCTATGTCTATTTGTAGCATTTATATCCTTACGAAATTGGTGTTTTGTTTGGGAGGACAAATAGTCGAATATTTTTTAATATAACATACTTATGGAATCAAAGTATGAACAATGGTTAAAACTTAAAACCATTGTTATCTGTGATATATTTTGTCATCTCATAGGCAGTTCATGGATCCTTTTGAAAACACCATTCGGACGGGAGCCAATAAAATCTTTGAAGCAGATTTGGACTGTCCCATCAGAGTTGAATTTTTGTCTTGGAAAAAGTTATTCAAATACCATATGAAATATTTATTTCTTGTTGCTGGTTTTCATACATTTTTAAAAAACACATGACGCGACGTCAAGATTAAGTCTGAATTCTGACTTCAATTATTGAAACAAAAACATTAGGCAGCTATTAAAAATCTGCAGGTATTTTCCATCCATTTAACGAATTCCATTTCTTTCTTCTCTAGAAAAAAAAACTAAGAGATTTATTGTAAATAAACCACACGTGCAATGCATGAACAAGCGTGGTTACAATTAAAGTAAAGGTGGATTGAATTAATATTTTAAATAGAAGAAAGAAATGCAATTAGTTAAATGGATCAGAGATACCTACAGGTTTTCGATAGATCGCTAATTGCTGCAGCTACCTTAGTGGTTTAATATCAAGAGGGCGATTCCACACTCGTAAACTAGTAAATAAAAACGAATCCGTACACATTTTCTAAAGAATATTGAAACAGATACTCGTTCTAAATGATCCAGCGCCTCTCAAATTCTCGCCCAACTAGGGGTTGTTTACGAGATAAAAATGTATTGAGTGTCTCAGTTGTATCGGAATATATTCCACAACTGTAGCGAATCACAACTCACTATCCGCTACGATTATATTTCACCATTCAGGAAGTAAAACATGCGTACTTCAGGCCCCAGTGAATAAGTTTTTAACAGAAAATATTGTAGTGACAAGCTATGATTCTTAAGAACTATTTTTCTCAGCAATAGAATTGAAAATCAAGGTACTTAAATTTGAAACAAGTATTTTTTAACGTACCAAAAGTTTGCTTTAGTATTCGAATAAAAATAAAAGTTTCAGAGGTTTATTGCTTACTTGGTAAATTATTACAGTCTCAGGCACTTACCCACTTTCTGATCCAGACAACTCGCAACTTAGAGTGATTTTAAGTGCACAATTGAAATGCTTCTTTCTTTTTCAGACAATTTAGAAATCTTCGACGTGCTGTCAGTAGTGAGAGATGGGGAGCTTCCTGAAGGAGTGTCTCGAATCCCAGGACGCTGTCAGTCACCAAACCTGCCAGAACAGAACTACTCAGCTTATACCCTCAACGAGAATGCCACACTACACCAACTCGCCGGTGGAATGTTTTACAACACATTCCCTGAAGACTTCTCCATCTTAGCTGTCATTAGATTACCAGGTACCTATATTTTATAGGCTATGTTTGACAACGTTTAAGTAAAGTTTTAAGTAGGCTACTTAAAAGAAAAACACACTCTTGCGTTTCACAGTCTTCAAGTAACACTAATGCCCAGTAACTTACAGGTCGGATATAAATTAATAATTAAAGTTAACAGATCAATACCATCAGACTAAATTTACCTGATGATTAGACAGCGAACGAGCACGCGGCTCTCCTGATGGTAAGCTGTAACCATGGTCTGCTATCATATACACTGCTTTCCTTTGGACGGGATGTTCGAACTAATGTGACACTCTATCGGCTACCCTCTGAAGCTGAAGATGATAGTTCCAGACACTGGTGGTAATTTTGTTGCGCAATCACTAAACTAATTTTAAGTTGTCGCTAACTTCTTTGAACATAAAGCATTACAAAGAGACGAAATACTTTTTGTGCTGTCAGAGTAGTATGCGCATGACATTTTACAGACGTTTAGTCCATTACTTGGAAGATGTTGATTAAAACTTCAAGGATCTACAAGGATCTAAATCGCACTAATTTGACATGTCTAAAATGTTCCATCTCTTTTGTTTTTGTTTCATTAGAAACATATAACATGCTTCTAAAATAAGTTTAGTTTGTGAACAGCAGAATATGTTTGCTTAGTTCACGCACTAAGAGATAATAAGAATTAATTCAGTTCACAGTACTAGAACGAACTATTCCGTAACCGTATGCTTAATCGTTCATTTAGTACATCTCGTTTGCAATGTTTCATCAAGTACTGAATCATAGCAAAGAACAGAATGAAATATGAATACGAAGAATGAATTGTTTGTCGCGGGCTGCTATTGGACACGGTGTTTAAGATGTGATCGAACGAGAATAACAAATTATGTTATTTTGACTTTTACCATTATTGAAATAGAGATCATAGTTAATTAGTTTGATAAGTATTAGAAATAATTTGATTAATGTCACTACATAGTATAAAACAAAGTCGCTTCCTCTGTCCCTAGGTACCCTTGCTTAAATATTTAAAACTACGCAACGGATTTTGATCCGGTTTTTTTAATGGATTATTGGATATGGATAATGGATAATTGAAGAGGAAGGTTTATATTTAATCCCGTGCGAAATCGGGGTAGGCCGCTAGTTGTAAATTAATTGATAAATATTTGAAGCACATTTTGCATAATATAAATATTTTTTTATAAACGCTTATATAACATAAATAAACAACAAAATGGAAAAATACCAATCGTTGTAAACATTTTGATCTTTAAATAACTAAGTCATTCTAAAAATGACACTACAAATGGAGATAAAACTTTTCATAAACATTTTAGAATGAAATTCGTATGCCTGCAAAGCATAAAGGAAAATCAAAATTTAATTCATTCCATGACCCACGTGAGAATCGTAAGACGTAATTTTTTCTAATGTTTTACTGAACTAATAGTACTAGAAGTCCGAACTAGTACATTCGAATGACTGTACTAGTACGGAGCGATCCTTATTGTGACCGAGCAATAACAAGTCTACAGCAGAATCGCCACCACTGTCATCATAACGACAGAAATAGGCAAGGCGTTATACCCAAAGTGCTTGATAAGACTCTGCCACAAGTACTTTTGTTGGTACGAGCTGCCTGGAAGATAAATGGTATGTTATATACGGAGTATCGCCTCTGTATCTAGCGGTCCAGGTGTTGGACTTGACTTCACGAGGTCCCGGGTTCGAATCCCGGGTCGGGCAACAAAAAGAAAGTGATGTTTTTCCAATTTTCTAATACAAAAAAGTGTTGCTCGGGATTAGATATATGCCCTGTTGGCGATAGGCTTGCCATCTATCACATTCTGGGACTTAGTGTCTTTGGCTAGTCGTAGATGCCCTGGTTGTGCCACTGCCTATTACTTGGGGGATATGGGCGTGAAGATACTATATACAGGGTACCCCGAATAACACGAGAAAAAGACGGAAAGTATCTAGTGACTCAAGGAACAAGGACGCCATTTTGAAATCTGCAAAATTATGTTAACTGGTCACTAAACCACAGATAACATTCAATGAGTCTATTTTGTGCAGTAAGCCTTTAGCAGCTGGGCTGCATCGATTTGTGTCAAAGAATGTACAAAAATTAAACAGACAGTCCAGTATCCATGATACATTTAATCGCTTTATTATAGACGCTTGTCCATCTCATCTGAAGCAGAATCTATTCGCACGCATTGATTGTTATACTTGTTATACATTTTATTTAAGACTAGCGGCCCGGTACATGCTTCGCTACGTATATGACCGCATAAATGACATAACACAACAAAAGAAAAAAAGTTCCAATATGACAGCACAATCCCCATCTTAAAAAAAGTTTCAATTTGACTGAAAAATACCCATTAACAAAATGATCCGCCGTTTATTGATTTCATTTGTTACAAAAAATGTTATAAATTGAGAAATACTCGACCGATTTTATGCAAATTTCACATAAACCATCTACTAAATAGTCCGAAAAAAGCCTAAACATTTGGTTTGAAAATTTGAGCCCGTTTTTGAGTTATAAAGTTACAACGAAAAGTGGCATTGATTTATATATACGTGCAATATAAAATTTGATGGTAATAATAATTATGTATGCGATTAATTTTAAAAAAAGAAGCCTGGTAGGTTTTTTTTCGCCATTGATGATAATGAGCGAAGGATTTTTTATTTATTTGTAATTCTTTATAGCACTACACAAAAAGTGTATTATTAATAAACATATGCTATAGTATTCCAAGGTTTGAGTTGAAGTTAAGTATAAGTTGAGTGTAGTACTCTTTGTTAATTATTACTTATTACTAATTTATTAAGGATGCCATCGTCTTATCCAGACTTTGCGGCAATAGGCCCACCTCGGAATTAGGCTTTCAAATAAAAACAATGTAATCTGCAATAATACTAACTTAAACCTTGACCTACTTTAGTTTACGTTTGTTAGTGTTATCGCCTCTGTGGTCTAGCGGTCCGGGTGTTGGACTTGACTGCATGAGGTCCCGGGTTCGAATCCCGGGTCGGCCAACAAAAAGAAAATTGGATTTTTCCAATTTTCTAATAAAGAAAAATGTTGGTCGGGATTGGAAATGTGCCCGGTTGGCGATAGGCTTGCCACCTATCACATTGTGGGACTTAGTGTCTTCGGCTAGTCGTGGGTGCCTTGGTTGTCATAAATTTTCAGATAACTAATGCCTTACAATAGTTCCCTACACTCAAATATTATAGCCCATAACTCTAAAAAAAGATTTAGGTCTCCTAGCCGTCATTGTTCATACTAATAGTCTCTTGCAAATCCATACGCTAACCACACGACTTACGAGACACCCAATAACGTTTATCAGGTCAGATAGTATGTATATGACAAAAAACCGACTTCCATCTAATAATTAATTATCTAACTACACAAACATTTTGTAGGTTTGTAGGTTTGACGTGGTGACAATGGGATCTAGTTGAGATCCAAATTACTTTCAAATGAAAAAACCGGTTCGCAAATGACTTATAAATTGATAACCTTATAATGTATAAAAACACAGCAGTGGAACATAAGTATCACCTCCTATTTTCTGAGCCGGCTAAATAATGCTCATTTTTATGATATTGGAAGGCAACCAAGGAAAATGATTTCATGATGGTAAGAAATTCACGCTGCTTAGAAGCACCAATTTTAATATACAGAAGGCAGTAATTTTAAAATATTGTTTACTATAAATTTAAAATTAAAAAATTACCGGTTATTAAGTTTACCCATCAGACTAACACTTACGGCACCAGTGACATCAATCTATTATGTCTCTGACATCAAGTGACATTTAATCTACCATTATCTAACATTTTTTTATTAAACATCGATTAAAATACTGATTAAAATTGACGTCTCTGCCGTTAGACTACAATTTATAAAGATTTCATATACTTTTTTTTTATTATTTTGTTTGTTAGCATTGAATAGGTTTTAAGGATAGCGCACATTTGGTCTCTGCCGTTAGACTAAAGATTTCATTTTTTTATATTGTTTGTTAGCATTGAGTAGGCTTTAAGGATAACGCACATTTGGACGGGTTGCATCGCAGCGCAATAATCAGCCTAGACCGCTTTCATGCATTTTATATAGAGCAAAGCATACTATGCTCGGCCGCATCGTGCTGGATTATTGATTTTGCGTGGCTCCCCGCACTCAAGCCCTGATTCAGCTTAGAAAAAAGAGGAGATTAAACTATATTATTTTTGTTAACAGAGTTACTAATGACATTATATCGCTAAAGTTTTGTATGTCAACTACTAGATGCTCCATTCCGTCCTATCTACCGGCTACCTTACCCTCTAAACAGGAACATGTCAGAGTTATGATGTTGGCAGGAATAGATAAGGATCCCTACCTGGGCAAGTTGCTAAGTCTTATTGACTTATAGTTTAACCCTCTTACGAGCTGCCTAACAGAAAAGCCTTATATTCTACTTAGCGGACCTGGATCAACACAGGGGGTATAGAAGGGAAAAGCTACATGTTAATTACCAGAAAAAAAGCAAATATCTACACGTGCTAAACCAGGACGGGCCGCTAATTTTTCACAAATGATATTATTTAAAAACACCTGGAAGTCATTTAAAATATAAAATACACGTTTTTGTGAAGGGTTGAACCAAAGGACCATGCAGTGCCAACTAGAGTGAAATTTATTACATATGTTGCGCTTCGTAAACAGTTTTATGATATGTTCGTAAAGTGTGTGATCTAGTTTTCCTCTTTGTGAAACTATATCTCGATTATTATTCTTCCATTCTCGTTACGATACAGCTATAAGCTATATACACCACAAACATAATAATAGTAGGGAAGCCCGAGACGCTAAATGTGCAGTGACTCGAGCCTCACGGAGGAGGATACCTAATGTATTTTTTAACAAACTCCAATAAAGAGGAGGCTCTCAATTCAACTGAATATTTTTTTATTTTATTTTTGTATGTTTGTTACGCGATTAACCACCCAAATACGAACTGATTTTGACAATTCTTTTGAAAGGTCATGATTCCGGGGTGGTCTCATTTTAATTTTATTACAACCCGAAGAATGCTTTTTGAGTTATAGTCAATAATGATGTAGTCGTCAACATAAACAAAAAAATAAGCATTGTTAAGTATATCTCATATCTACTTCATCATTATCATTTAAAAGAAAAATTCAAAAAAATCAAAAAATAATTAATTGGATTTCTTTTAAAACAATAATTATAAAATTGAGTCGGTTATTGTAGTTTTGCTGCTCTTAATTATTGGCGGTACGTTGAGCGTCTAGAAGTTAAAACAACAATTATTCAATTACTAAATAAACTTGTCTATCTACCAAATATGTATGCAATGCCTAATGAGTCTCCGATGATGGAAATATGTAGATATATGTCAATCAGTCCAGTGACCGTATTGGAGAGTGGACATTGATCACTTGTTTTTTGAAAATTACTGACCCTTCCAGTTAAGTATTCCACGATTAATTTTTTTAAAAAATAAACATGCACTTTTTGCATGCAATAAACCCATCGTACACGTATATTTTTAAACGAATAAAATTTGGGCAGGCTACCTTACACGCGCGCCTCATTTCTATACATAGTATAGAAATTTGATAATTAATAGAGATGTTTACGTCTACCATACATACGATATCTCCCATATCTTAATTTGACACGCTTGAATTACTGCAAAAATCCCATCTTGGACTCCCGTACTATAAGTATTTGAAAAGGTAGTAGAGTTCAGCAGCTCTCGAATAGGTACTTCCGCCATTTCTAACACAACAGTTTGCATGACCCGGTAAAGAACATATCCTTGTTTTCACCCGACTGCAAAATATAATGGCTTAAATTTTCCGCGCGAATCTTGTAAAATTAATGTACCTATGTAACATTATGGATCTATATATTAATACGTGATCCCAAAACTTTGCACCCCTTTTTACGAAAATTGCGCTGACGTTGTGTATTATAAGTGCAGAACGCAAATATTTTTCAATAATAATGCTTATAAAGTACATTAAATCAATAAATAAAACATTACCCACACTACCATGCATTGAACACCCACAAACAAATATATTGACGAAAACAATAAAAGATCACAGATGGCGCACTAAAAAGTTTGGAAACAAAGTAGTTGGTTTTGAGAAATGAAGATGGCGTTCTTAAAAGATATTAAAATTTATTAGTGGTGAATTTTCCCCAATGGGCGACCACTAGTTTAAATAATTGTTTGAACTTTAAACTTAATTTAAAGTATTGCAGGCTTCCTTGTTTATCCAGGTATAATGCGTAGAATAGACCATCTGCATTCCTGCCAAGCAGGTCGTAAGAGGTGATCAAAGGTTAAATGATCATTACCAACTTAGTTCAGGTCCGTTAAGTAGAATAGACCATCTGCCTTCCTGCCAAGCAGGTCGTAAGAGATGATCAAAGGTTAAATGATAATTTCCAACTTAGTTCAGGTCCGCTAAGTAGAATAGACCATCTACCTTCCTGCCAAGCAGTTCGTAAGAGATGATCAAATGTTAAATAGGTCATCACTAACAGACCACTCGACCGACTAGGGATCCACGCCTTACCTATTCCTGTCGCCATAAGGACATGGTATTGTTTCAGTCTGTAGAGCAGAGTAGGCGGAAGACTTGTAGGATTGGCCTTACTCATCCGCCAGAACGTAGCGACGCACCTATGACATCTATGATTAAAGGCTTCGGTTATCTGTTATCAGGAAAGCTGTATGTTTAATTATTACGTGAAAAGAATACTACTTGAAAACGAAAGAGACGAGTTAACTTTAGCCACGCTAAGTACACAAGAAAAAGACCAACTTTTACATAATTTAACCTCTACCGCATCTAGGGCTCGGAATACCAGTATTTTTGGAAACGGGTAGTAATTTTAGAGCGATACCGGTATCGAACTTGTACTTTTGGTATCGGTTTCAAGCCTTTACCACATCGTATTTTTTCATCGCTCTAACTTTTTCTGTAGTCTAAAACTTCCATTTGCTAGAGCGAGAAAAATAGTGGAAATGCCGCATGGAGCCACTTACGGGTGAAGAAAAAATGCGATGCGGTATTGACAAATATATGCCTACTTTAAATTATTGTGTTGGAGGTTACGTTTCGTAAAAAAACTTATGTCCCTATACAAAACGACTCGTTCATCAATGCCTAACTGGGACTAGCGGAAACTGGCGTTTTTGTATGAGAAGGATAATGAATGTGGAGGATGCCAGGCAGGTTACCCAGGATCATGAGATTTGGCACTCGTTACTCTCTGCCTACCCCTTAAGAGACTTGGCGTAAATATATGTACAGTATTACTATTTAAATGATGCGCTTCGGCTATATTCGTCAAGCTTCGGAAATCCGAATGTATTTTAAAGATATCTATATAGAGTTGTTATTACACATAATTAATCATTTAAACCAGAGATTCCCAAACTTATTTCATGTAACGCCCACTTTGAAAATCAGTAATTTTGTAGCGCCCCCTCCTCGTTTATTTCGTCAAAAACCTCAATAATAACATGTAAATGTCTCGCCTGGACTTCAATAAAACCATTTTTTCATGTTTGCTTCCCGCCCCTCTCTAGGCTTCCAGCGCCCACAAGGGGGCGATAGCGCCCACTTTGGGAAAGGCTGATTTAAACATACATCGCTTACATACAGCTTAGGTCAGCCAATTTAAAAATAAAAGTATAAAATGTAAGAGTCAAAAGTGTAAAGCCGAAGCGTATAATTTAAATAGTACTACTGTATGTAGGTACGTATGTTGTTAAAAGTGACCTAACTGGTAATTGACTTAGTACGTAAACTACAATTAAGCGTATGTATAGTTTAAGCATATCAATACCGGGTGCTTGAACCGAATGTTAATAGGCGACGCGTCGTCGGCACTACATTACGTCAGTGTCCTAGTAGCATTTAGGGCACTTGCACATTTATGTGTTAAATTTAATAATTGCCCCCTCATTGCTCGAGTGGCTAGCGTACACGCCTAATTAGACCGATCAACCGTGAGGCTTGGGTTAGATTCCCGACGGGGTCAAACATTTGTGTAATGAACATTTAGATGTCTGAATTTCCGGGTCTGGGTGTTTATTAAAAGTAATATGGTGTCTATTCAAGTATTTCTATGTATTAGTATAGTTGACTAACACCCATAACACAAGCATATAATTTACTTACTTTGAGATTAAATTTAATTTGTGTAACTCGTCCAGGTATATTTATTTTGTTAATAATGAGTGAAACTGTCAAATATAAAGAGATTGAACTCCAAGTAGAAGCAGTATTGCCTCTGTGCTCTAGCAGTCCGGCGTTGGACTTGACTTCTTGAGTTCCCAGGTTCGATTCCCGGGTCGGGCAACAAAAAAATAGGAAATGTGTATTTTCAATTCTGTAATAAAAATAAAGTTGCCCGGGATTGGATGTGTGCCCTGTATCTTGGTTTGCCTCAGCCTACCTCTTCGGGGATATGGACGTGAAGGCCGTAAGTTTCTAAAGAAGTATCTTCACGCCCATACCCCTACAACTTTATTAATAAACACGGAGTAAAGTATTCCAAGGTTCAACCTGGCAATATGGTCTTAATTACAATATGATACAGACTATAATATCACCTTAATTTTACTCCTCCGTTAGTCCATGTTTATTAATAAGACGGCGAAGGAGTAGGCAAAGGTACAACCAGGGCACCCTCGACTAGTCGAAGACACTAAGTAAAAGACGTCCGGATTGGTATCACCGCCTTACCTATTCCTGCCGCTATAACGACGTGACGTGTTCCGGTTCGGAGGGTAAGGTAGCCGGTAAACTTAGTTTTCCTCGAGGCCTAACACTCCGGCCTCAGTTTGGAAACACACCTTTACCACCTTTGGTGTCTCTAGGCGTTGTGAATTTCTTACCAGCAGGAAATCCGTCTGCTTGTTTGCCTTCATATAACATAAAGCGTAGGTAGTAGGAGGCTAGAAGAAACCATTTCACACTTGCTTTAAACATTTCTAGATTGGGTGCATTATTCTAGGAAAACCGACTTAGGCATAGATTTCCAATTCTTTGCAGTAACATAAATAAACTTTTAAATCTCATTAGTAAAACTAGATAACAAAGCTCCAAAGAATTAGTCAGAGGTGCAACCAGGGGGCTGATTATGTATCTCAGTAGCCAACTTAAAATGAAAAAGTGTACATCAAATAGCTGTCAAATGACGTATTTTATATTTGCTATCTCCAGTGACCAACAGAAATACAATAGAGACAGCAAACACCAATGACGTCATTTGACAGCTATTTGATGTACACTTTTCCATTTTGAGTTGGCCACTGATATACATAATCAGCCCCTAGGGCACTCGTGATTAGCTGAAGGAACTTTAGTCCGACAATAGCCAACAAGGCACAAGGATACACTATTTTTTTCATAAACACTTCACATATGCACTTTGACTGGACAAAACCATACAAAATAACACCAAAATTTACTAATTTTACTTAATATGTTCACAAAATTCAATAATTATAAATGTCGTATAAATGTCGTTTTGAGGAAACCTGTAAATATTTTGTGAATTTGTTCTCAATAAATAAAATAAAATAATGCGTCCATTTTTTCTCTTCATATGGTCACAACTTCATGTTTTTTTTATATTAGGTACTGATCAAAACCCTGTGTTCGTGTTGTATTCGGATGCGGGAGATGAGCAGCTCCAGTTGATTGTTGGTGAATTGATAGAGCTCTACTACGAAGACACCCGAGGTGACCCTGAAGACAATGAGATGCTCACGTTCAGAGTCAATATTGCTGATAACAGGTTGGTAGAATATTTCAAAATGAAATCCAAATAAAATTATTTAATCAATTAATTTGCAAATTATTTAATTTGCAAAAACAGGTAAAACGGTGCGTTATGAATTAATTGGAGTTACCGGAATCATTTGCAACGCACTTGTTTACCTGTTTTGTCACGCATAATACGTGTACACATTTTCTGGCGGAAAATTGCAAATTAAACAATTTTATTTGAATTAAAGTATGGCGTTCCGCAAAGTAACTCCTTCTTCTATTACTTTTTTTATTTCAAAATTGTTTAATTATTGTCAAATTGTTTAACTTCGCTGAGCTTTAGCTAAGATTCTGATAAGTAAATGGCTAATAAAAAACCAGCATAAATGTGAGATATTTTTCATAGTTTTTTTCATGTTCTAAGATAGCGAATAGGCCCACAGTTCTCCTGATGATAAGACATAACCCTGGCCTATTAACAATACGCAATAGATGTTGTAGGTGCGTTACTGTCTGGTGTCCGAGGTGTTAGGCCAAGTGTGCAAGTCTATCGGCTACCATAACCACCGGACCGGAACATTATACTATACAGACGAGTTTGCAACTCGGCACTCTATCACCAGTCGTCTTGTCGCCTCTTAAGAGCTTCCTGGCAGGCAGGCAGGTGGTATGTTTTACACAGGAGACCAACACGAGGGAGATGTATTTACAAATAGCACATTTACTTACTGAGATACACAATAACTTAAGCAGAGTAAAACTGTAAAAAAACCGACTCTTCCTTTTTGGAAGGTAGCTAAAGATTCCTAGTTCCTCCAATATACCTAAAAATAACGATCTGTCTTGTGACTTTTGGTCAGAAGATCAGATCGTGATAAAATTGGTGTGGGATTATCTCGGAATTATTACCTACCTTTCCGAAAAAGTCCATCCAAACCTGTCAGCCATTGGCCGTAATCGTGTTGTTCATAACAAAACGATAAAGGACAATGACATACAAAAAAGATTTAAAAAAATATACAGCTGAATTGATAAACTGCTTTTTAAAATCTGTTTAAAAGGGTTGCAAATCAATTGGAATGTATTTACTTATATGATTTGTAACATAAAAAGGATTGAACACACTAGGGAGATAAGGCAAGAAAGCATTTCTTTTCAAACTTTACATATAGTATATTAATTAGCCCTTTTCAGACAATTTTACAGATATTAAAATCTCTTTGAATCAGAACCTCGTCTTTCGCTCATAAGGAAAATAATAATAACAACTAAGATATTTCCATTTTGGTAGGTTTATGTTACCACTATTTACTGTTTTTGTTAGTAGATTTTCTAGTTTTTTAATATTTTGTCATGTGTTGTGAATTAGTCCGCTAATAAATGTTTTCTTTATTTCTTGTTCGCCAGCTATAATAGTTTAATAACATTTGAAATGCCGACTAACGGCCAATGTTAATAATGTATCTCAATCTAAAGGATTTCAAGCAATCTGGATAGCTGCGTATCCGGTGGCCTATCCCATACCTAATTGCCATATTTATCCTGTCCACAGATATGTTATTGGCATGCGATAACATAAAAATGGATCAAAATATCAATCTTGGACAGCACGTTTTGGATTAGGATTGATTATTAATATTGGCCGTAAAACGTGAAAAAACCGATTTCGTTTTCGTTACATATTAGGAATGTCTTTTAAGAGCTCAAATAATTTTAGCACAAAAAAACTGCAAAAAAACCAACTTCGATTTTGTTATGATGTCGTTTAAATACACAAAAATTAAAGGTTTTTTTGTAATTTTGTAAAAAGTATAAGATTCGAACAAGTTGTAACGTCCTCCTTTTTTCAAAGTCGGTTAAAATAAACAACGGTTAAAATAACAAAGGCAACTTATATTACGTGTTATGATTGTATACTTGTAAAAAAAAATGTATACTTGTACCTATTATTTAATAGTTAGTAACTTTAACTTTATCCATATGGGTATAACCTTTTTTTTTTCAAATTGCTAACAGTAAAGAATAAGTACTATTACTAGCTGTACCCGCGACGAATTGTCCGTGTGAAATTTAACAAAAGTGTAGTATTTACTGTATTTTTTTTCTAAAAATAGTAAAAAAAAGTTTGAAGTAGCCTAAGTTACACCATATTACATCAGCTACCTGCCGGTATAAGTGCCTTAAACATCGACCTAGCCGTTTCAGAGATTAGCCGAAACACACTGACAGAAAAAAAATTAAAAATGTTTTTTTGGTATATATATATACATCAAAATGCATGTTGTAAATAGTGTTTATTTTAATATTACAAACATACACTTCAATTTCATTTATTTTCAAATATTTTGACAATTACTCAGATGGCATCGAGTGGCAATCAGTATAAAAGGTGACTCGGTAACATTACTGGTGGACTGTAAGGTCAAAGGAACACTGCCACTACGCCGAAATCCGGGGAGCACCTTCAACTTGGCGGGAGCTTTGGTCGTCGGTACGCAGGTCACTCCTGATCAGTATTATGAGGTTTGTTCTTTTATGCTGGTGTTTTACCATAGGTCTTATGATTTTTGAGTATTAGTAAGCTTAAAGTACTACTATTTAAATTATGCGCTTCGGCTTCACACTTTTTACTCTTTTTACACTTTGTACTTTTATATTTAAATCGGCGTAACTAATCTAAATCTAAGCGTAATTATTATTTATGTAAAAACAACTCTATATAGATATCATTTAAATACATTCGGATTTCCGAAGCTTGACGAACACAGCCCAAGAGCATAATTTAAATAGTACTACTGTACGCCCGTATCCCCAAGAAGGTCTAAGTACCCTAAAAGTTACCATACTAGACAGGAAACAAATCTCTCGCCAATCAGACACATGTCCACTGTCGGCCAACATTAATAAACTAAGATAAGAGATAGAGCTTAATTAATTCAGAGATTTAATAAATCAATGCCACTTTTCGATTTAATTTTATATTTATATTTTATAACTCAAAAACGGGCTTACCTATCCAAACCAAATGTTTAGGCTTTGTTCGGACTATTTAGTAGATGGTTTATGTGAAGTTTGCATAAAATCAGTTTAGCGGTTCTTCAATTATTCCTTTGTTTGTAACAAATGAATTCAATAAATGGCGGATCATTTTGGTAATGGGTATTTTTCAGTCAAATTGAAACCTTTTTCAGATGGGGATTGTGCTGTCACATTGAAACTTTTTTCAGTTGCTTTTTTCTTTTTTTGTTTTGTTGTATTATGTCATTCATGCGGTCATATGTAGCGAAGCCGCTACATAAGGCCGTAATACTAGACAGGTAGCAAATCTTTCGCCAATCAGACATATATCCACTATCGGCAAATATTGGTAAACTATCTATGTAGCTTATAGAGATTATATCAAAAATAACAGTGATTGGTTAGTAACTGATTTGTCTTATAAATGAATCCCCATTTCGCGTGCTCAACGCATCACGTCTAAATGGATGGACTAATTTTACTAATTCTTTTTTTGTTGGTTTATTTCTTGTCACGAGAAGGTTCTTGCCGGGAAAATGGGAAAAGCAATGTTTCAATCCATACAAACTGTTAGTACTTTTTAATGTCAAGCGACATGAAGTTCGCCGAGTCGGCGAGTATTTAATAAAAATATCTTAGCAGCAGCAAAAGATAGATAGGTTATTAATATTGGCCGTAAAATGATTACTTTTAAGTATTGCTCGGTATTCATTCTTTATAGTATGTCTGCCTACAGCCAGTAAAGATGTCAACAGTGCGTTGTCAACCTAAGATTGAAATACAAAGCCTCTTACTAAGTTTGTCACCTATCTCTCCCTCAACCGCGACACTACAATCACAAGGACTGACATTAAATATTTTCCTCACGGTGGTCCGAAGATCTTTGAATAATAAAGACCATTTGCTTTTGTACCTACTAAGCAACTCGTAAAAGGCGAGTGTGATTTCGTTTGTCACTAATACTGTGAAATAAACTAGATAGTAGAATTTGAATAACTGATATAATAGTCTGTTTATAGGACGGAAAAAGTTTGGTGTCGGGTTAGCAACGCATTATTAATGTGTTTGGGATCTATAGACGAAGTGTATTTCTTACCATCAGAAAATCCATTTGCTTATTTGCCTTATAATACCACGAAAGAAAGTTCTTAATATATTAACAGCCCTTTTTTATGTAATAAGGCAACGAACAAGCATACGGCTTTCCTAACGGTAAGAGACAACCATATATATAGATAGACACTATACTATAGGCGCGTCACTGTGACCGAGGTGTTAGGCCTAATGTGTAAGTCCAACTACCATACCCTCTGGAACGGAACATGATAATGCCAAAATGGCAGTATTTCCAAACGAATATGATTTAGGAACCTTTGAGGAAAGAGCGTACTCATTCCTTAAAGGTTGGCAATGCATCTGTATTTATAATCTTAATGTAAAAGATTCCCTCCAAGAAAAAATTAAAATAATAAATATTTTAACCATGATTTCTCAATACATTTGTAAAATCTAATGTTACACATTAAAGTAAACATTAATGTGTGTGTGTAAAATTTACAAAAAATGTGAAGTTCACGATTTAAGTACGAGAAATAAAAATAAGCTAGCAGTATACAGAACTCATTTCAAAAGATTTGTATTACAATAAGCTAAATTTGTATTACAATATTTTTTTACAATAAGCTGCTCAGTGTTGTTAAAGATCTTTAAAAAGTTTAAATGTTGGAAGACGAACGTGCTTGTGGATAGAGGTTTCAACCTTGCATTGCAATTTGTAATATGATTTGTTGTAGGTACTTTGCTACTTTTTATTTAATTTATAATATATATCGGCGCAACCAAATTAGTTCATCTGAAAAACTAGAATAATTAAGTTAAATAATTTGATGATATCATGAAAATTATGTTCATCGTGGTTAAGTTGATTACTTTGAGTTTATTACGATGTAAAATTAAGGTTATCAGTACTTAGCCTAACGACTTGTAAATACGTGCACGTGCGCCGAGCCTAGTTAAAAAAACGCGCCAAGATCTTTGCCGAGCACTTAGAGCGCCAATTCCAACCCAACCCGGTTGTGGATGGTGTAAATGCTGCAGCAGTGGTAACCTATGTTGCCAACAACCTGGCACAGCCGCTGACGCCTGGTGAGGAACCCATAGTCGAACAGAGTTCGGCGAGAGATTATGAGAGCCAAACCAATTCGGATTTAGAGCTGAACACAGTACCACCCTTCAGCTGTCCAGGGTTCTGCATATTTTGACTGCGGCGCTGAACAAGCGCCACAGTTGCGGTTCTCTTGGACATGGAAAAGGCGTTCGACCGTGTTTGGCACGAGGGGCTCCTGTACAAGATGGCCAAAAATCACACCCCTCTTAGAATCCTTAAGGTGTTAGCCTCCTTCCTCAAAGACCGCCGATTTCGAGTGGTGGTGGAAGACGCTCTCTCCATCGAGCGTACCATCACTGCCGGAGTACCCCAAAGTAGCTACCTATCTCCTGCGCTTTATTCACAGTACACCGATGACGTACCCGTGGGGGTGGGCTGCTCGTTGGCACTGTATGCCGACGACGCAGCCTACCTCTCCGTGTCAATGTCACCGAAACACGCGGCCGGCAAAGCTCAGGCCAGCCTGGATTTACTTCCGGACTGGCTTGGGAAATGGCGGCTGACAGTCAATGTGAATAAGACGCAAGTAAGGCGAAGTAAAGGCCGACCGCTGCTCAAGCTCGGCGGTCAAGAGATTAAGTAGTCCCGTAAGGTTAAATACCTCAGGATCACTATAGACACCGGACTGACAATGAGCACCCACGTTAGTGAAACGATCGGGAAAGCGCGCGGCGATGTCTGCTCTGCGCCCGGTGCTCTCTTCGTGACTCCCTCTGAAAACGAAGTTGGGGTTTTACAAGACGTACGTCAGATCCAACCTGACGTACGCCTCCCCAGCATGGTACAACCTGATCTCCACCAAACACAGGAAGAACCTGCAGGGCTTCCAGAATGGCTGCATCAGGAAGATCTCAGACGCACCTAGATATGTAAGGAATAGATCCAGAGGGACTTGCGAATGGAGAGCATCGAGGCCTTCATTACACATCATATACATATACAGGACACCATGTTCGAGCGCGCCGACCATTCGGCGCACTCGCACATCACAGACATCGCCCACCACGGGGTTCCACCTGGTAGAGCTGATTGCACGGGCTGACGTAAAGATCGGGGGTGGTGCAGGGGAGGACGAAATTACCGTATTAGACTTAGGGCATAAATTCCCTACCCAATGACCTGGCTGTTGTAACAGCCAGCGGTTGAGACCAAGGTCAAGGGGATACCGCGCCGGCACCTTCTACCTGCCTCTTTACGGGAGTAAGGCAAAAACTACGAGAGCGATAAGGGCATTCACATTTCACACGCCGATCGCCGCGCAGTACGGACCTCTCTGTGACGTCGTTACGCTGCCCGTTAAATAAACAGAGTTTAAAAGAATCGACACAATTCATGAGTATAATGCAATATACTATACTAGAAAGGTATTATACAATATTCGCTTGTGTATGCGACTGTCGCGCCTGCGCACGTCTCATTTAATGGTTTTATTCCACGGTTTTTTCTTACGGTTTTTACTATCAAATTTTTTCAGTTCGGTCGCACAGCAAAATCCCTATCTTCAAGCTTGCCGTAAGGAACTTAGTTTCAAAAATATTCTTTTTTGTCTCCTATATACACAGTCCTTACGGCAAATATGTAAGACGGTGGATCTTAACCAAGACAAGTTGCTGTACATCTACACCAGGTTGGTAGTGACCCGTTTAGCACATACTCGTCTCTTACGAGCAGGCAGGAAGGAATACAGTTGATCTAATCTACATGTGGCTTAATGGAATCCATTAAATTCATTCGACTTTGTGCATTAATCATGGATGACATAACTATTTAACCTTCATTGTCTATTACAGGGCGATATCGAATTGCTTCAATTCGCTAATAAACCAGACCTTGCATATGATATGTGTTCAACCGTGGCTCCAGACTGTTCATACGGTTCATATACATATTCAGGAGATAGAGTGAATGAGTACGAAACAACACCGAATTATCACATTCAGATTGGATTCTCTGCATCCCCCGCTCGAAATATTGATAGGATCCAACGTGGTGATGGTGGTGATGAATATCAGTATAATTCCAATCCAAGAAACCAATCCAGTCAATGGGCAACTATACGAGATTTGACAACCATAAGACCGTATTGGCAAATTCCTGAATCTTATGGTCTTTCAACGCCACATATCCCAACGGATTACGGTAAGAGATGTTTTATAAATACTTACAATTGCGTATTTTTGTATGTTCCGTTTTTTCATCCAAACGGCTGAACCGTTTTTGATGGAGTAAAATATTATTTAGAACTTAGTAGGGTACTTACAAAATTCTACGGAGCTCTGGCCAAAAATCAGATTCAAAAGATTGTAAAAATTTAAAGCACTCGAAAAAATTGGAAAAAATTAAAGGTATCCAGGAGAAGTTATATTAAATAGAACTTTGTACAGAAAGCAGAGTCAACGAAGGTTATTCAGGAATAGGAAGACACTTGAGCCACGATCCATTCCACGCTTACATGGATATATGCTCGAATTTCTTGAGACCGAAAATAAGACGAATTCATAAGTCTTGGAGACGCAAATCTATAACAAAAGACTTCGATTTATTATTTTTTTATCATATTGGAAGGCAAACAAGCAGACGGATTTCCTGATAGTAAGAAATTCACGCCGCCTAGAGACACCAAAGGTTTAGTTTGTTGCACTGCAAACCTGAGGCCGGAATGTTAGGCCTCGATCAAAAGTCGTGGTACCGGCTACCTTATTCTCCAAATCGGAACACGTCAACGGCGAGTGATGGCGTTACTTTCAATAAGTAAAATACCCAAAAATTAGTATTTCCTTCAATTAATTACCCTAGGGTTCTAAAGACGGAGAAATTAATTAACATACTTATAATAATTAAGCTCATTAAAACTGTAAAACCGACTCCAACTATTATATTAGGCACCACGTCGCTATTTGATCTTTTTTTAAATATAGATAACGGTCTGTCTTTCCAAAAAACATCAAAATCGGTTTGTAATTTTCCGAGTAATTGCGTAAAATACATACAGTCAAAATAAGAACCGCCCTTTTTTTAAGTCGGTTAAGAATATAGGACTCGAACATATAACTTCCCAAATTTTGAAGTTGGTTTAAAAATAATTTGCGAACACTTTGTAATATCATAATTCATAAAACGTTTTACTTTTAGATGAAAATAGTATATTTGGAAGATTTACTGATGCTGAGGAACAGAATGCTACTCCTGAGGCTGTTTTACCTGGAGTCCTGGATTTTACTACACCCGCGGTAAGTGTGATACTAAAATTAACCTTCGCCGGAAAAAGAGGGGTGTTATTAGCTTGATGTGTTTGTAAGTGTGTGTGTGTGTGTGTGTGTGTGTATGTCTCTGGCATCAAAGCTTTTGAAAGAATGGACAGATTTCGGTGTGGATTTGCTATATTTTAAAACTGACTGAGCCGAGATATAACAATGATTTGCCATTGCCTACTTATTTTAGTATGCTTGATTAGACCTAATGTTATCTAAACTGATGTTTTATCAAAAAAAAAATGGTTAAAGTTATTAATAAAACGAAGCAGTTATAAAAAGATTTGTTAAATTAATTAAGTAAAGTATCTTCACGCCCACATTCTCGAAGGGGACGGCAGAAGCACAACCAGGGCATTCACGACTAGCCGAAGACACTAAGTCCCATAATGGGAAAGGTGGCAAGCCTACCGCAAACTAGGCACATATTCAATCCCGGGCAACTTTATTTTTATTAGAAAGTTGAAAATATAAACTTTCTAATTTTTTTGCTGGCCTACCCCAGAATCGAACCTGGGACCTCAAGAAGTCAAGTTGGACGCCGGACCGCTAGCCCACAGAGGCGATTAAATTAAATATTGATTCGGGAAAAACTCGCCCTCCAACAAATACTGCATTTTAAATTGTTTTTTTGCACATAAAAATCTATTCTCTTTTTTCAACATTAACCTACTTTTGTGCTATTATTTTTGTCAATATTTTAGGTAAATGTGGGGACCGAAGAGGAAACGGAAATACCCTCACTTTTGACAACGGAATCTCCGTACATACCCATGACAACAACGGAAGACACTGATTGGCTAACCCATCCTCCTCTTTCTGGGGTAAGCTATTGTACGAGACTGATATCTATATTTGCTCGTTTTTCCATCCTAACATTGTATTGTAATCAATCTTTTATTGTACTTTACCGATATCTTAAAAACTTTTTTTAAGAAAAATACTTATATTTTTTTATCTAATACTGTACTGTATTTTTTAGGATGTTTGCACATAGACAAGTTTGCGTGGGGCAGTGAACGTATTATGAATGAATAAAACATTCTTCTTCTTTTATAAATATGGCTTTCGATCGTTTTTCACGACTTACGTACTTTGCCAATGTCATGTTAGTTACTTCTTATGCAGTCATTAGTCACTATGTACAAAGTCATGTCAGGTCAGGGTCTTGAGTAAAGTGGTGGCTTCGTTACTCAAGCTCATCTTGTGAGATTTGACGGCAGTTAGGGAATAGACGATACACTAATTTATTCATAATTATTTCATTTGTGCACTTTCACTGAACAAAATTAATCTAACTCCCACCTAAATTAACTAACTTCACTCAGTATAAACACGAAATTCAATAATAATGAAAAAATTACGACCATCTTCATTTACGATGGTGCCAATACTCATGAAATATTCACGGAACTTTAGCACACTGAAGTTACAAAATTGAATGAATGGTTTCGCTTTTCAATGCGAACCTGCCCTCTTGGGAAACTCGTACTTTTGTACAAACGACCATTTCGCATTTACTTGCGAAACTGAACATACATATTGCAGTTAAATCCGTATGTGAAACACGGACATATTTTTTGTATACTTTTTCCCAGTTTCCCGTATAAATATGTGCGTCGGTATTTTAACTGTATAACTTCTTAACTGCGTAATTAAATGAAAAATGTATCTCCTCACCTGATATTTTTTAGGGTAATGCATCACGAGAATACGACAGTTCGGACTACGACTATGGTACGTCGGGAACGTATATAGGGCCTCGAGGATATCCAGGGCCACCGGGGATGCCTGGACCACGAGGTCCCAAGGGAGAGCCGGGCAAACCTGGTGCAGAGGGCCAACAGGGCTTCCCGGGATCTCCTGGACACGTTTTCGTTGTACCGGTAATTCATTTAAATATTAACTACACCAGACATTACTTAGAGCATTAGGTAAACCACGAAATATGAAATAGTTCTACGTACAGAAGACCCACTGATTTTCAAAATACAAGTAAATTTTAATCTTAAGATGTTTAGCAAAGGCTCATATTGTGCTGAACGAATAGAACCGATTTATTTAATGAATCGGGTCAGCCTTTATTACCCGTAAACATAAATGATTGTTATAAAATATTAATAATTAATTATGAAAATATACGTTTATTCCACATCTGAGCCTCAATTTACATAAAAACTTAAAAATATCGATCAAAATTGAATCTTAACACGATAGATGAAGGCTCATATAGTACTGAGCGTTTGCTGAAATAATTGTCACAACCTGAAATCAGATACGGCTTTTACAACTGGTTTTGACGTAAGACTCTTCAAGAGGTATGCTGCCTGAATCTACGTAACTGCGGAGTAAGGTTGAGGCCACATTAGCGCGTTACGTCATCGTAGCGTACTCACTGCGTCGTTTTTCTAACTTCTAATCCGTAAGTTTCGTTGCAACGACGCCACGCAACGCAGCCTAACGCACCAATGAGACCTTACCTTAAAGCCCTACGCCACGCTACACGGTGCTGTGTGACAATCCCTAACAAAACAATTTACTAACCGAGTACCAAGTATACTAACTTATATACTTCCACTTCGTTTTACATAAGATGAAATCAGTTTCATAATTCTGTTACATGATTATTATTAACTTATCAAAAATCAGTTCCAATGACCTCCAAAATTTGGCTACATATGCTACACACCTATGTCGAATACTTGCAGACGTCCATAACAATTTTTTTATGTTTATTGTCGTTTAATCCAATATCTAAGAAAACGTGTTGTATTTGGTCCAATAATTGTACAAACTCAACAAATTATTTTCCATTTTCAGCTACAACAGCCTGGCAATGATAAAGGACCTGATGCACAGTCTGAAGCATTGCGACAAATATTGACGCAGCATATGGTGAGTAAAGATTTTGTGTGAATTAGCCTATAAAATAAAGAATCTCTCTATCTCTCTCGCTCGCTCGCTCACTGTCTCTCACTCACTCACTCGCTCTCTTGAGTAATAACACAATAACTCAAATTGATGTAACTCCGAAGTAGGCAATAATAATACTATGCTGGTGTTATGAGTGTTAGTCACCGATACACCCGTATGAAACTACCAAAACGGGAATAACGATAATAACTTTTCCCTGTAATGGTCCGGGCTCCTTTGTAGAATAGACAGTTTGCCTTCCTGTACCAAGCAGCTCGTAAAAGGTGAGCATAGGATTACCGTCACTAACACCGTGACATATGACTAAGTGGTAGAGTTTCACAGCGACTCGCCCGGATTGGTACCACGGCCTTACCTATTCCTGCCACCATAACGTCAGCGCTTGCAGTTGACGTGTTCCGGTTCGGAAGGTAAGGTAGCCAGTAAACTTACTTTTGCGCTAGACCTAACATCTTGACTTCAGGTTCGCAACGCACCATTACCACCTTGGGTGTCTAGGAGGTGTGAATTTTTTACCGAAAGGAAATCCGTCTGCTTGTTTGCCTTCTACTATCATAAAAAAATAACACCTAAACCCTGAAATAATGATATCTATGTTTATCACACAAATACCTGCCTTCGTCTGGAATAAAACCAGAGCCTCGCAAATGGGAGGAAGGCCTTAAGCGCACACCTTTTGTCAACGAGGCGGTTAAGTAAAAAAATATAATTCTATTAAAGTTTAATCATGTCAATAAATATTATTGGACTGTGTTATGCAACAGAGCCAATCCAAAAAAAAACATTTCTTTTGGTACAAAGTACCAATTTACTTTTATAAATTATTATTTTTATATTATTTTTATATTAGGAATAATTAATTAGGAATTACTTTTATATTATTAATAATAGGGAGGAAATTATAAAGTAAGCTTCAATAAAACATCGGTCTTTTTGGCAACTTTGCTACAATAACAATTTTATGAATCAGAATATCGTTTTTTTCACAAATGGCATGTTTTGTGCTATGGGTTAGTTTCTATTTTGTCAGTTGAATCGCTTTCGATCAACTCGTTTTAATGTATATCTACTAACGTCCACCAATATATTCATTTTCGGCATCCGAACTTGACTGACAGTCTACATTTATTTCAGCTACAAAGTTATTCTACTAAAGCAGACATTACTAACCAGATGCTAGCATACCTCGCCTATATTTGTCCCACTGATGCCCTTTTCCTTGATTATAATCAACAATCCGTAATCCGTTAGTATAACCATTGGTAGTTTGCCTAAAACTAACGAAGCATTGCTCATAGTTACACATAATGTTCAGGGTTAACAATCGATAACGAACGACCGTAGTTAGCTTAGGAACCGATCATTAGCTAAGCCCCAGTGATCGCCATCGTCGAATTCCGTTCTGGAGACTAGATTAGACAGGCACCTATGAAGTAACATCCCGGTGACCAGTAACATGGTATCTTTTGGCGATGGTTATCTTGCCATCAGGAGATCTTGCTTCTTCACCTACTTAAATGCTTATCTACATTGTATTTTTCATAAGGCTGCAATGCGCGGGGCAGAAGGACCAATGGGACTAACAGGGCCTCCCGGTCCAGAAGGAGAAATAGGACCGGAAGGACCAAAAGGGGAACAGGGAGAACAAGGAGAACCGGTAACATAGAATAGTTCATTTTACTTTTTTGTGTTATTGCTCTTTTTTTTGTTTGATTAGGTAATCAACAAAATACAACAAAGTTAGGTTAATTTTGTTGTATTTTCTTTATTGTATTTTAACACTAAACTAAAACAGGTGCATAGTACATTTCAGTATATTTTGCTTTTCAAAGTTTTTGTTTTGGGCTTTTGTTTTATTTTTGTTCTTGTAAGTTTGGTATTGTAGTATTTTGTTACTAATCTTCCTGTATAGCATTGAAAAATAATGATTATATGACCCAATAATTAGAATTGCTACCAAATCAATATAAATAAAATTCTTTTTATAATATTTTTTTTCTATCGTCAGAAAATTATCTTCCAATCAAACCGGAGATATCTTTAAATCTATCACTCTACTAGGGGTCTCCGGGGCCAAGAGGCATCCAAGGACCACCAGGAAGATTGGGCCGTCGTGGACACGCTGGAAGAGATGGAGAAAGAGGATCGCCTGGACCCCCGGGGTCTAAAGGTGAACAAGGTTACCCCGGACAGATGGGGGCAACGGGAGACAAAGGAGAAAGAGGAACTCCGGGACAACAAGGGGAGGCTGGAGCGCCAGGGCAAGATGGACCGCCAGGAGATGACGGACCGCCTGGACCACCCGGTCTTACGGGAGAGCTTGTGAGTATTAAATTGGCATTCCTTACTAATGTCGTGTTACATATTTAAGTCAAAATATGTTTATTCCTTTACATATCATACTTGAAAATAAACCAAAACGAAAACCTGAATTCCAGAAGCAGAAGCATTCGTCAGTTTTTAAAATGAATATATATTGTTTTAAAAAAAACAGTAACTATATTTTTCAGGGGCCAAGAGGGTTTGTGGGACCGCGCGGATATCCTGGATTAATCGGGTACCCAGGCATCCCCGGGAATGAGGGTCCACAGGGAGCCAAGGGAGCTTCAGGTGCACCTGGGCCTACAGGGGCGCAGGGCCAGCCTGGACCGCAAGGGCCTGCTGGCTCACCTGGACCGCAGGGGCCTAGTGGAACGCCAGGAATACAGGTTAAATTAACTTGTTAACATAATTGTGAATTACAAAAACATGTTTTTTTTTTGATAATTGTATGTGTCTTTAATGTTTGATATCAATGGCCGCAGAACTTATTTGCTGTGATATACAGCTAACAAAAATACTTAAAATAATAAAAATAAAAAACTAGAAGAGTACTCAAATTAAAATAAATTGTTAAATGTTTAATTTACATTTCCCAAGGGACCTCAAGGAAAACCAGGAATATCGGGAATCCCTGGACCAGAGGGTGCACCAGGTACGCCGGGCAATCCCGGGCAGCAGGGTCCCTCGGGAGAAATAGGTCCACCGGGACCACAAGTGAGTTGATTAGAATGATTTATCTGTAATTCTAAAATTGGCTTCAGTTAAGCTTAGTTAGAAAATCCAAGTTATTTTATAAATAACATAAAATATATATAGATACAAAATAAGAAAAATATGATTTTCTTTTATTTTATAAATAACCAATATTTCCGATTAAGTCGTCCATGATGCTTCCACCAGTGACTTTTAGCGACATTTTAGTAGACAAAAAGTAAAAACCAGGCAAAGAATAAAGTCAGCTTCAGTCATCAAGTTGCATTAAATACTATCTATATGCTAAATCCTCGTCTTTCAAAATCTTTTCTTGAAGAGATGAACTAATCTTGAACATTCTATGTGCTCGTAAAACTTATACCTATGCTTTTAGGTGGTGAAAATCGCATACCAAGTCGTATCAGTTGATTACACAAAACCTTCCTGTTTTTCAGGGAATGCTGGGTTTTCCTGGCCCTCGAGGATCCAAAGGAGATGACGGACCTCGAGGGTTACCAGGCGAGAAAGGAGATAGAGGATTAAGAGGTAACTCACAATTTTATATTTTGTATATTCATTTATTGGCGCAACTGTAGTATGTAATACAAACATCCATACTGCCGTTTTTATATTAAAAACGCGGAAGTTTGTTTGTTTGTCCTGTTTTCATGTCGCAACGGAACGATTTTATTATGTATGTGTATAAAGATGGCTAAGAGGCGAATGCTGATAAAAGCTACATTTTTTGCTATATCTATACGGAATCCTGTAAGAGCTATATGGTTTTAATATGCATATGCGGGCAACGTCTAGTAATAAAGAAATATCTCAGAACAAAATACACGAAATGATCTAATTCTGGAAGTAAAAAATACATATGCTTCTGGAGTCGTACTTACTTACTTACTTACTATATATTTATACTTGTCGGAGCGTAAACATCCTATCTACTGGCCGATACATGAGCCGCCGGGCGGCCGGCGGGTAGCCCGGGAGCGTACAACTTGTGGGCGTTTGGCTACTAAAGAACTAAGAAATATCAGAACAAAGCCGTAACACGTGATCCACTCGATCCTGATGTCCACACGCTATCATTCAGTACTCTCGCACTAACAAGTAGCGTATGCCTTTCCGTTGCCAAACAAACCATCGAGAACATAGGAATAAGCATTCCACTATGACAACAAAAGTAAACCCCCGAAGGGGAAGGAGAGCTCCACCCCGCTCTTCCTGCGTGAGTACCAACCAAATAATGCACCCCCCCGAATGACCCACAACCCGGGCCCTAGATCATAATTGAATTAACAATTACGATCTAGAATTATCTCTTTGCCATCCTATGACAGGGAGAGACCTATTACCAGTGGCGACCTCCGTACTAGACAGCGGTCCGAACACTGCAAGGCGTTCACAAAGAATGCCTCACGACGCATGCTCGCTTTGACTTATATAGCCGTAGCGGCCGATAAACAAGCTGATAAGACAACACCTGCAAGCGCATCTGCTACTACACGTGGTGTTTACTTGAAGCCTTTGAATGCCAATCTATATTGAGCTAGTTGCTACGTCAACTATACTAATAACCACAGTATCTAAGCCACGCATACGACCTTGCGACATACTTATTATTCTGACTAGCCGCCACAGCTTTTTTTCTGCATTTGGTGGCATTTGCAGAATTCAGTTTTTATCTTTTTCTATCTGGGCAAGCTTTGGACGTTATGGCGGCAGGAATAGGTAAGGTAGGAATAGGTAAAAGTACCAATCCGAGCGAGTCGCTGCGAAACTCTACCTCCTAGTAGGATGTCACGGTGCTAGTGAAGGTAAGCCTATGCTCGCCTTTTACGAGCTGCTTTGCAGTAAGGCAGATGGTCTATTCTGCAAAGGAGCCCGGACCAACACGGGGAGAATAGTCTTGCCGCGAGATAAGACATCTGCCAAGCCAAACTGTAAACATTTACTACCTACGAAAATAAAATATTCAAAAAGCTTTGAACGGAACTAACATTAGAGTCTAAAGCCGAAATTTAACTTACCTACTGTTATTGTTAAGCCAAGAATAGCATACTTTGGGTTCAAATAAACTTGTTTTTTACACATAGGTATTGAAGGTGAAAAGGGTGAAATCGGCCCAAAAGGAGAACGAGGCTTGCCAGGAGAACCTGGGCCTGCAGGCATAGAGGGACCTGAAGGACAAAAAGTGAGTTTGAAACTATATAAATCATTTATAAGAGATATAACATGTTAAACCTTTGAACGACAATAAGCACGAAATATGCAAAAGTTTTTTTTATAACGCATTAATCCATTAACTGGCTAAAGTTAGAAAAACTGAAATATATGTTCATAAATAACTTTTAAGATTCCTATCACCGAGTACACCATCACTGCAGAAAATCATCACACCCTAACTTTAGATCATCATCCTATTTTTCGTTACAATTTTTTTATTTTATCTTCTGTGTACAAATAATATTGCAAAATTTTAATAGATCTTTGTTAGTATATTTAAAAGGTTCCTAACATAACGGGAATTATTGTGTATTATTCGGTGTATACAAAAAATGTAGATACTCTTTTCCAAAATAACTTTTACTAGTACCTATATAAATCTTATTGGTTTAATTTTTTAATGCCTTTGTCATCTACCAGGGTACTGAAGGTCCCAGGGGCGAAACAGGATCAATTGGCCCCATTGGGGAAAAAGGTGCAACCGGGCCGCAAGGGCCGCTAGGTTACCCTGGCAGTCAAGGAGAAAAGGGAGACAAAGGAGGATTTGGAAGGCGTGGCAGAAGAGGCACTAAAGGAATGGCGGTAAGAAAATATGAAACTCAAGAAGCTTAATAAAACATGAAAATATGTAGTCATATATTTAAGTTAATTTGTCTTTATAACTGTTATGTTACTTGACCGTGGTTTAACGTAATTTTATAAGTATTAAAATTTACTATTATTTTAGGGCATGATAGGAAATCCAGGAGATCGTGGTGAAATTGGACCAAGGGTAAGAGAATTATTTAATTTATAGATTACAGTTTCCTTTAACTTAATTTGAAATGAAAACGTTTACTCTGCATTTAACTTAATGACAGGGTTATAGAGGACCAAGAGGTCGTCGCGGATCAGACGGACCTCCAGGGTCAAAAGGAGATACGGGCCAGCCAGGGCCACCGGGGCCGGTAGGAGAACGAGGGGCTCAGGGACTGGAAGGGCCCCGCGGCTTCCCTGGAGCCACTGGCCCACCCGGCGCTGACGGGAAACCAGGACTCCCCGGACTGCCAGGAGAAAGAGGACCATCGGTACTATACTTTGGCACAAAACATATTATATTAAATTCTTATAAACGAGTATATTCACATCCATGGGATAAAGTTTATATTAACACTTAGCAATAAATGAATGGAAAAGACACGGATATATGTTAATCAAATTTTAGGTAACTATTATATTACCTCGATACCGTTATAGCATACTTGATACCTCGGTCGAAATGGCCTGAATTGATTGAAATACATAAACATCAGCCTAAATATTTTACATGGTTTTCAATAAATAATTTAATAGTGTAAATAGTGTATGCAGTAAATATGTTTGTCAATGATACTACCATACAAGCACCCCTACTATCCACATTTAAAATGCAAAAGTCTATCCGTCTATTAAGCTGTCACGGCTGAACCACGGGATCGATTTTAATTAAATTTGATATGCATACAGTAAGAGGCCCCAATTGAAAGTTTGGATTTTTTTTTAAAATAACCCTGAAAATTAATGGAGCATGAAAATGTGCACCAAAATCTCTACTACGCTGAATTCGCTAGTTAACATTTACACAACAGGAAACAAAGTTAGCTGAGAAACATATATTTTCAAACGTCTCTAAAACCTGATATTTACGTTTTAAGTTGGTAGTATTTGCTCTACAATAAATAGTAAAAACATTTCTCTACTGACACATTATTCTAAAAATAATATTTTGAACACAGGGTGAAACAGGATCACCTGGTTCACCTGGACCACCTGGGCCAATGGGCTTACAAGGTCCGAATGGCGAACCTGGAGTGGCTGGAATACAAGGTGCATCTGGAATACCTGGGACGCCTGGAGAAAACGGAGCTCCTGGGGAAGCAGGGAAGGAGGGCCTTCCTGGCCCACCTGGACCTGAGGGAAAACCCGGTCCTGTGGGGGCGCCGGGACCACCGGGGGCCAACGGTGACCCAGGATTTCCTGGAACACCGGTATGTCTATTTAGGTTCTTAGCAATATAACCCTCAAAAAACGTATTTCATACATATATTAGATTTAATAGACTCATTTTCTGAACTACTTTTAGCATCGTTTGTGCAAACGCAGTCTTGTTTAAAGGTTAATGGTTATAAAATCTACTGCATTAATGTTATACTCAAAATAAATAGTTAATATAGTCCCTGACGTACATATGTATATATATCGAACTAGAGATAATCTATATATTAATACGTGAAGCCAAAACTTTGGACCCCTTTTTACGGAAATTGCGCGGACGAAGGAGCATAAAATTTGGCACACTTATAGTTTATGTGTAGGAGAAGTGCAGAACGCTAATATTTTTCAATGATTATGCTTATAAAGTACATTAAATCAATAACTAAAACATTACCCACACTACCATGCATTTGACACACACAAACAAATTGATGATAACAAGAAAAGATTACAGCTGGGGCACTAAAAAATTTGGAAACAAAGTAGTTGGTCTTGAGAAATGAAGATGACGTTCTTGTCAACAAGATATTAAAATTTATTATGGTTGAATTTCGACCAATGGGCAACCACTAGTAGCTTTAAATCTGCCAAAACATGTTGACTACACACGAAAACTGATGATAGATTTAAAAAAATTAAACCTTCATAATGGACTAATTCACTACACATAACAAAACTTAAAACAACACTAAGTAAACAATAATTAAAAAATAAATTACACTAAAATGTTTTTATTTAAACACTATTCACGATTGTAGGGGAAATACGAATGGTACATATTCAAATTATATCTAAGGTGATTTTTCGTGGAAAAAAAATGTGTGATAAACTATCACAACAATTGGCAAAAATATCACAATTGTAATCTCTCGCCAAACCTCTAAATAGATAGAATAATTTCTACCTATCCCATTGATCTCTATTGCTGATGTTATGGGTATTATTGACTCTTCATTTTAATCAAAGGGAGCTCCAGGAAGCAAAGGAGACCTGGGACCACCAGGAGCAATTGGTGTTAGAGGAGAAAAGGGTGAACAAGGGGATCCTGGTCAAGAAGGTCAACAGGGTCCTGTGGGCCGAGAAGGACCTCGTGGATCACCTGGTGCAGGAGGACAGAAAGGGGAAGTTGGAGAACCGGGACCAATTGGTAATAATTATCATTCGAATGACTTCCTGTATCCATCTTCGCATGAATACTCTCATACTTTGACTTTTTTAATTAATATTCTATAATTCATTTATTTTATTAAATTGTTTTAATTTTTTACACTCAAGTGATTCATCATGTCGTTTTAGTCGTAGTTCAATACTTCGTTTTCCTGTATCTCACTCCCATTATTATTCAAACTCCTTTACTTTTTGTTCCATCAAATTATGGTATTCAGTTTCTCTAAGGTCTTCAAAAGTCCTTCCCTGCCTATCTTTAAAAGCGGTTGAAAGAATATTACTTAACACTCACATGATAATTTTTTGCCTATTAGGTTCCTTATTTATACAGATTTATTATTTTTGTGTTATTTATTTTATATTTCATTCTAATTTTTCCTCTTATTATCATATTATATTATTTAGACTGATTACTTAGGTACATTTATTTATTGTACACGGTGCCTTCACTGTTTTATCACAGATTCCAATTTTAAATTTGGCTGGAAGAAATCTGTACACCTAAAGTCTTTTTAGCATTCCCAAAAGGGTGATTTGGTACAATAAATAGTTAAATAAATAAATTTAAATTTAATTCATACACAAAATTCATTGCTTACATTAGTCGCCATTTATGAAGCCGAAGGGTTTATTAAGCCTCTCGCGTAATTAACTGTGTAATTCGTAACTAATTTTGTACATTAAAATATTAAAAAGATGTGTTTAGGCGACTAAAAATATTAAGCTCAATTCATTTAGAATATTTTAAATTTTACGTCCTCTTTACGTCTTTAGGTCTGTCTGTTTCCGACCGTAATTTACCCCAAATCTAAAGAACCGATCGTGACGCAATTGGGCTGGCTGGTTTTCGATATATATATTTTTGATAATAAAATAAAATCAAAATGAAAAGCGTATAATCCCAACTTTATATTCCGTTCTGTTCAGTGCCCCTTGCTAGCAATTCCCAGCCTTGATTCAGTCCTCCTAGTAGGACACTTCTCAGCCATAAGCGCAAATGTTAGCACTCAAAATGTTCTCATTCCTTAAAAGTGGGCAACGCATCTGTAATACTCCAGGTATTGTGGGTCTTTGTGAGCGCCAGTTATCACTTTCCATCAGGTGATCCACTTGCTCGTTTGCCTTCTCTTTTATTTTTCTTCTCTATTATTTATTTATAAAAAAAAAACATAACGAAACGTCCTGTAATCGTTTCTATAAGTTTTTTAGTTTAGAAATTACAGACATAAAACTCTTTCATAATTTAAAACCCTGAATGTGTAGAAACTTTTGAACATATAGGTTATCTTTAGAAATTTTGTTAACACATTGTTAACACACATAGTATCTGCTCGACCTTTGTGGAGTGCAGTCGAATTCTCCTGATGATGCTTCGGTTACGAAGCGAAACGTACGTTGAGTTTTTAGTAGTATGTGTATTGTTGGTGCTACTAAAACAGTTTAGTGGTGTGTATTGTGTGGAGCTGGATGTATTTGGGAGTTTTAGCTTCAGGTAAGTCCAATTCATTCTTAGCGCACTATTTTGTCTGTTTTATTACGCAATAATACGTATACATTGGCGGAAAATTGCAAATTAAATAATTTTATTTAGATTTAAGTATGGATTTCCGCAAAGTAACGCCTTCTTCTATTAATTTTGTTAACACATACCTACAGTTCAGAACATATGTCACAGTATGTACTATGTAATCATCTACAGCTAGCATCGTGAATACATTTTTAATCGCAATTAGTGTAACAGTTTGATCCGCAGTTCAAAGATACGCGTTCCGAACATAACGTGTGCTACATATATATTTTCATGCGAAGTCTTTTGTGGACTAAGCAGATGTTATCTTGTGCCAACTTTCCTGTGTTTTTGACTTTAAAATATTTCCAAACCACACTAACCACTTAACTACATAGGTATAAAGATCGGATGTCACATTCGAACAAAGGCTACTTTATCTAAAAATAGTTATCATTTCTACCAAACAGTGGTAAAAGTTTGTATGAGGAATCAATTGTGTTATTCATCTCTAACTTGAAAAAAAATAGTAAGGCAACACGTTGATTTTACCCATACATACAGTTATATACTCGTAGTATACCTGTCAGGCGGAATGAAGTTCACCGGGTCGGCTAATTATTTAATATATCTTTTATATATGTCATTGTTTTTTTAATCTTTTTATTTTTATCATAATCGCATTTGTACATTTGCTGCTGTATCGTAAATGGTATAAAAATAATGTTTTACGTGTTTTTTGATCTAACAGGTCCAATCGGACGTGACGGCTTAACCGGACCTAGAGGGCTACCAGGAACTCCAGGGCCGGTTGGGCCCCCAGGGGAAGATGGGGATAAGGGAGACGCAGGACCATCAGGAGAGAAAGGATTTAAAGGGGCTGCAGGAGAACCGGTCAGTATCTTTGTAGAAGCACAAGGGCTTGTCCCATTTAAATTGTATTTTATTGTTTAATTCATATTTTCCTTCGCACACATTATAGTTTCAACTAATCCAGTCGCCTTTTCAACCAATCATATTACGCGATCTTTTTTTAAGTCTATTTTACGTTCTGTATATTCATCTATTTCTCTCTTTCACACATTGTTTCAAGCGAAAACTAGTAATACGTTATTTTGAAAAAAAAAATTACAGGATTGGAGTAGCGACAAAAGTAGTTTACAATCCCAGTCGTCGCAAAACCGAAATTCTTCTATTTAAATTAATCTGTCTGATTTATCAATTACCACAGTTAAAGAATCAGTAAATTTTGATACAAAAAAAAATGACTTCTTTATTTTAAAAATACAACAGTCCTAATTCTACACATTATTGACTACCTTAGTTTTATGGACACGTTTTCTCTATCAAGGGACCGCCCGGATCACCAGGAATACAAGGTCTGAGAGGCGAGCCGGGTTCTGTAGGATTACCTGGAGATAAAGGGCCTCCTGGAGAAATGGGTCCACCGGGGGCAACCGGAGCTGATGGCGTACGGGGTCTGGCGGGGCCTCCGGGGAAAACTGGACCTGAGGGGTCTAAGGGAGAACCGGGGCCTAAAGGTGACAGGGGAGATATAGGACCTTTAGGTAAATACTTTTTTACCGTATAAAACCTTAACAAGCAATTATATTGGTTTACAAATTGTATATATCCACCTTACATCGACTTAAAACAAACAATTTTTGAATAAAATAAACATAAATTTCTTATTATCAAAAAATTAGCCTTTATCATCATAAAAAAATATTACTAGCTGTTATTTTGAACTTGGCTCACGACACATTTACAAGTTATTTAATTTAGCCTATCAACAAAAAATGCTTCTCTCTAATGTTCATGCCGTATAGGGTCAAATTTTGCTACGAAATCTTCGAATCTCCGCATCCACTGCTATTATAAATGTTATTGTAATATTAATGTAATCGTTATGTTTAGTTTTGTACCTTTTTTTGTTTTAAAATTTTACGTTTTAAATATTATATCGTGTTTTAATCTTTTGAATTTACTTTTAATGGTCAAAATTATTTTAGGTCCTGTTGGCCCTCCAGGCCTAAATGGGCCGCCTGGAAAGCGGGGAGAAAAAGGTGTGCAAGGAGAAACAGGCCTTAGGGGTGCTCAAGGAGAACCGGGGGCTGTGGGCAATCCGGGGCCCATTGGTGTACCAGGCCCACAAGGGCCGGAAGGGAAATTGGTATGTCTGTCAAAACAAAGCTCTACTTTCTAAGAAACTGCGAATTACGAGCAACTAAACTAGATAAATCTTAAGATATTTGTGTCACAAACAAAGTCAGAAAAGATGTTAATTTTATATATTTTATGGTATCAAAAATGTTGAAATGACTCTGTTATCTACTAGGGACCGAGAGGCCTAACCGGGCCCAAAGGTGATGATGGCAGTCCAGGTCAGCAAGGTGAGCCAGGTATAAAAGGGTCTCGAGGACCAGAGGGCCCTAAAGGACATCCAGGCCCTGCTGGGTTCCCTGGTGACCGCGGTGAAGCTGGACCCCAGGGTATCAAGGGTGAACCGGGAGCAGATGGACCCGAAGGAAGCCCAGGTCCACCTGGCCCTATGGGACCTGTTGGGCCTATTGGCAAGCCAGGAGAGACGGGATTGCCGGGTATCCCGGTAAGTCTATCTCAGTTTGATTGCAGATGGGAGCAGGCATTTGTTTGATGAACAATCATCTCTGCTTTTTCGGGTCTGGGTGGTTGGTGGTTAAATGTTATTTATGTAAATAAGTATATCTGTGTATTAGTATCGTTTACTAACATCCATGATACAAGAATGATCATGTTATTGGTTACCAACGCACCATTACCACCTTTTGTGTCTGTAGGTAGCGTGTATTTCTTACCATCAGGAAATCCGTCTGCTTGTTTGCCTTCCATTATCATAAAAAGAAAAACAAAATATTACTTTGAGGTTAGACCAATATGTGTAAATAAAGGAGACATAAATGATTTCTTAAATACTCTTAGATGAAATAGATAAATTGTTATTTATTGAAGCAAATTAAATTATCCTGGAAATTGTATTTACTAAAATAAAAATTGACTATGAATAAAAATCGGTCCTAAAGAAAAAATGTGAACAAAAGTTTCCAATAGTCGTTTAATACATAGTCAGAGTTACTTATAATAAAAAAAAATTGGGCTAGTTGCACCACTTGTAACTCAAGAACGGATTTACCAGTTTTAATTACCTCTGAGTTATAGGATCCGCTCTCGCTTCAAAGCTATCTCGTAGTTATGGTGTTCACTGGTACATCGAGATTAAGATACTCAATCTATATATTAATACGTGATGCCAAAACTTTGGACCCTTTTTACGAAAATTGCGCGGACGCAGGAGCATAAAATTTGGCGCACTTATAGTTTATGTGTAGTAGAAGTGCAGAACGCTAATATTTTTAATAATAATGTTTTGTAAAGTGCATTAATTAAAAAAATAAAGCATTACACGTATTGCATTTGACACACACAAACAAATATATTGATGATAACGATAAAAGATCACAGATGGCGCACTAACTATTCATTTCGACCAATGTGCGACCACTAGTTTTCATAATTCCTTAAAAAAATAAAAACAAAAATTCACTTTTTCTGTATCGTCTGTTCGAAATTACTACATGACAATTATAGAAATTTGTTTTTTTTTATTTCTGTAAATCCGATTCAAAACTTAAAGCCGAGTTATTGAAAATTTGATATTAAATTACGTCAACGTCGCGTCGTGGGCAAAATGATACTAATTCTTAACTGTAATACCTACGACATTGGATATCAAAACAAAAATTTAAACATTTTAGGGCACAGAAGGACAAGCAGGAACTCAAGGAAGTCCGGGTTCACCGGGGACAAAAGGAGATACGGGGCCAAAGGGGGCGCCGGGAGACACTGGACCGACGGGACCTCCGGGGCCTCCGGGACCTGAAGGCCAACGGGGACTCAGGGGACTACCTGGACCGCAGGTAAGCTTGTTCATAAATGTCATATACTATTCATAATAATAATTTTAAGATAATCATCTACTACTAGGCAAAGGCTTTAAACTTTAAGGCAGTACCATTTCTATACTAATGTTAGATGTAAGTTTATCAAGCATAAATCTACTGTATGTATAAAAAAAAATGTTCGTATTTTTCTAGTAGTTTGTAAGAAGTAGCAACGGAGATGATAAGCGATTTGGATAGTTAAATAATTACTTGTTGTAGGGTGATATAGGATTACCTGGATCAAATGGACCCGAAGGCCCGCCTGGCCCCATTGGACTTCTTGGACCACCGGGCGTCAAAGGAGAAAAGGGTAGCAAAGGACCGAAAGGGCATATTGGAGACACTGGCGCGATTGGAATCAAGGGAGATCAGGGAGAAACGGGAAAACAAGGTTTACCCGGTCCGCAAGGACCACCAGGACCAAAAGGAGACGTGGTATATTTCTTTTTTATTTACTGATTTGTTTATTTGACGCATATCTAAACCATGCCATTCAGTTTAAGACTCAAAGTGAAATGTCATCCTATTTGCCTTCCCGAAAAATGTGCATGTTTTCTGAGTTTTGGGAAAAGTGTTTCCACATAAATTTATTATATAAATATTCCAGGGTCCAACCGGTCCTGCAGGTCCAAAAGGAGAAACTGGGCCGATAGGAATCCCTGGTCCTGAAGGTCCTATAGGTCCGAAGGGTTCTATGGGGATCGAAGGCCGAGTGGGGGCCCCTGGTAGCCCGGGGCCTCCAGGCCCGCCGGGGCCGCCCGCCATGGCTCCGCAAATACCGATGGAACTGTTTGCCCCAAGACGACGACGAAATGCCGAATCTGATGCGTTCGAGGCTACCACTGAAGATGATATTGATGGTAAGATTTTAGTTGAAGAGTTAGGTAAGAGTTTAGTTTAATGTTCTTTCACACACCTTTTTTAAAAAAATAGTACGAAAGTAAAGAAAGTCTAGTTTAGTCTCGTTATGTTAGTTCGTTATTAGTATGACGTGAGCTGACGATATGCATGCTAGAACCTTTGCCCGACAAAAAATGTCTGTTTCTTTGTCATTTGATATCATAGAAAACATTGATTAGAAACAATAAATTTAAGGTAATATTTTCCGAAGCCTGTAGTCTGTGCCCTTAAAATCGTCGCATTACAATTATTGTTACAGCAACGCTCACCGCAATATAAGCCTTTGAATAACGACTCACGTTTCGATTTTGCCTGCATTCGAAATTTTTTATATGCAATTTTATGTTGCAAGTAAATGATTCTTTTTCTACGTTAATACTATTACTTATTCTGTGGATATCAGCTTTTGACGTCCAGTGGATGAACAAGTTGCGTAAGACATGATGACCTTCATGATAGGCATAAATTCAGCGATGGACGGAAAAAATTTAAAAACTGAACACATAAATTAGCCTAGAACATGTTTTTGTTCCAGACGTAGAGGAGGTGGAGTGGATCCGCGAGGTACTGTCGGGCGTGATGTCGGCCCGCGCCGCGCTAGAGATGGCGCGACGACCGCGCGGTACCCGCTCCACACCCGCGCTGTCCTGCCGCGACCTGCGCGCCGCGCACCGGAATCTCTCCGACGGTGAGGACTATTCACTTTATAGAAGATATTAACCGACTTACTACAAAAAAATTAAAACACTTGTTGAACTTGTGTTTTACTAATCATTTTCTAAAATTTAACTAATAACATGTTGCACGTAATCCATGTGTAGCATGTTATTTTTTGGATCTCATCTTTAATCAGTGTTTAGCTAAACATTAGTCTTAATATTTTTTGTGGTAAGGCGATATATTTTTATTCAGATAGAATGTTTACAACGGTGGCTAGGTACCGAACCTGGTCTGATAAAAGGTTGTTACTGACCTTATGATGTTCTCGTCACCTCGCGCAGTGGAAGTTTGTACGAAGGAATTAAGGTGATGGGAAAGGAAAATATAATTAACAATTGGTTACTTCCACGCGGACCTCGATGTTCGAAGATAGTTGAGGGCTTGTAGTCCACCGATGACACTCAGGCCCGATGTTATCTCCCGTTTAACAAGATCACGTCCGACACGTGTCACATTACACCATGTACACACCGAATGTATATATTATTGTCTGAATAACATTAAAGTTTGCCCGACTCGAATTTAATTATACACCGTTACAGCCGTATATACCGTATACAACTCAATCAGCCGATATGAATGAGATTTAATTTCCAAGTCCAGTTCCAATCAACTGTACCGAATGAAATGGCGCGCAATGACAACCCCCGTCGCGACACAGATTCAACATTTGACACTGACAGGTTGCCAAATGCAAAATATACCGAACATAGAATTTACCAAAAAAACATTTAGTTAATATAGATTTTTTTCTAAAAGGAATGTAGCCTAAGTTTGTCCTTGTTACTTTAACTAGTGGCCAGGGGAAATTCCGCCAATATCGATCCAGCCATTTCAAAACGAGCAGATGGACAGACAAAAATTGTAAAAATGTTATTTTTGTGTACGTACCGTATATACATGCTTATGAATGTAGTAAAAAGCGGTTATTGTAATTTACAAACACTCTAATTTCATTTATTTGTATAGATTAAGCTATCAATAAAAAACAGAATAATTTATTCTATCAGAAGAGTGGTTTATACTCAATATATGAAGATCCAGCCAAGGTTTATTCTATAAGCAGCCCATAACACGATAAATCTTGCCACCAATTTTACCATAGTCATTGAATTGTCTGACAGATAACCTAGCATGTACTTTGTCGAAAATTTTTATGCATACGTAATTCGGTGACTGGTAAAACCGACAGTAAAACCTTTCCTGTAACGGGCGTTTAAATCGAAACGTCATATGAGTAATTTAAAGAACACATATAGAAACTCAGTTTACACTTTAAAAATAATAACAATATTCTATAAATTTTAAAGAAAGAAAAAATTTCGCCCCAGACAGGATTTGAACCTATAAATAACAATAACTAACTATTAATAACTATTAATAACAATATTAAACTTTATTGTACATAAAATTTAAAAAAGTGTTACCCACATAATAAATTTAAATAAACATATTATATACAAAAGGCGGGTAAAAATATATATCTTTATTGTTTAAAGTAGGTACAAAAAAGTGTAAAAAATATTATTACGTATATTT
>NJDC01003165.1:300379-312406 GCA_002245475.1 Calephelis virginiensis
AAAACAAAACAAATGAAGGGAAAAGACTGAAAACTACTTGATAGACTTCAAAAAGTATTTACTGCACGATAGTAAAACTCTTTTGTAACAACAACGCCATGGAGCGATGAAGCTAAGTAATTATTGAAGGCCCCTCATAAGAGAAGATATTGATAAAAATCTTTAATCTGTATTCGTCAGACTAAGATTTTTGATATTCCAGTGTCACTCACCATTACAAAGACACATGAGCTTATGGTTTTTAAATGCAACAATTGAAGCACACAGAATACTTTCATGATTTAAAAAAAAGAGAAATTTCACCTCAGACAGACTATAAAAGTGCAGCCTTTACTTTCATGAATTTCAAAGAGCATAAACCTGCAACCTTTCGTCTCTCGCTGCTAAATACTCTAACCATTTAAGATACTGACGATTTAACTTCTGTGGTGAAACTTTTAACTTTTTCTTATCAATTATGTTGGTAGTTATGTCCTTTAGCTACACAGTTCTCTGTAATATTATTGAATGAGTTCATCATTGCAAGTGAAATTTAGTTTTTTAATGATCCTTTATCCTCTTAAGATATTTTAGTTTACACAATTATCTCTTGCTTAAGATTAAATTTTTCTCGAATTAAAAAAAAGAAGAAAATTCAACATGTAACTCCTTCCTGTCCTCTCCGAGGTGAAATTGCTGTTTAAAAATTATGAAAGTTTATTCCTAGCACTAAACAAATGCCAAAATTAAAATACCTTTACAACATACTTTTTGTAAAATACTAGTCAATCTTCTAACTAAACTTCAAGTCCAAATGCACTATTTTGTAGTTATTAACTGAAAAAATTATGCCAGGCGTATTATTGACTTAGCAAGAGAAGCAAGCAAACATCTCCATGTTGAGATAGGGTTGCGTTTATATGTTTGTTCGACAATAACATATGTAGTTTTGATCCAATCTTACCGAATTTTGTTAGGTGTGTGTGTATACATGTTTATTAAATTTTCAAGTTTGAAAATTTATTTTGTTTTGTTGCTAGCGCGTCGTAAGTGGGGGCCAAAAATAAACCTTGGGCAATGTTTCATGTGGGGTATCAAAATGGGTGATAGGGTTGTAACAGTGTTGGTGACGATGTCGTGACAGTGGTTTGTGACCTGTAAACATTGTCGCGTGATTGTATAAATATATATATATATATAATGACTGTTTGTTCAATTAAATGGTAGGCACGGTAAAGACAGCGGCACTTAAAATTACCGAAAAGATGGTACAACTTTACGTAGGTTAATTAAAAATAATTACACTTTGAATTATTTAATGTTTATCGGAGTTCATCATATACTGGTCAGTAATTGTTAGATGCGGGTTTATATCCCTTTCTTACACATGTGATTTTCAAGCTATCACTTTCGTTATCGATATTTTTATTTATTAATCCCGAATAGGATACCGGTATTGTATGTAGGTATTTATGTATTTTATTGATAAATTTAAGCACTGATAGAAACAATAAAAAACTTCTTACCCTGTGTACTTTTTAGTTGGCCTCTGGATAGCTACTCTTTTTCATGTGAGAAGTCAGCGACCAAGCACACGGCTCTCTAATTGGTAACAGGATAATCATGGCCTATAGAAACCATTGATGTTGTAGGTGCGTTGCTGTCCTATGGTCGGAATGTATGGCCTATTGTGCAAATCTACTGGCTTCTCTACCCTCCGAATCGGAATGTGACACTGTCATTATAGCGGCATTAATGGGAAAGGCGGTGGATAACTACCCATGGAAGTTAGTGCACACCACTGTTTCACCAGTGATCTTGTTGAAAAACCTGTTTTACCTGTGCTCGCCACTTACGAGGTGCCTGGCAGAGGGGCAGGTGATCTATTTTAGTCAGCGGACTCCGACCAACAGGATGGAAAACGGAACTTCTGCGGTAGAGGGCGCCGTTATTTGTCATTGAATAACTCATACTTGGAATGTAAAAAACATGTGTCGTAACATAACTGTGACGATGTTATATCGTGATGGGATCGTGTCAATATCGTACCTGTGTCGTATTGTGTGACACGTCGTTGTTACGCACTACCCCAAAGCCATTGATCTAGTTAATTTGTTTTAAAACTTTGTTATCCTCCTCCTCGCAAGTCTCAGTTGGGGTGGAGTACCTACTAGTTATTTTTTGTTATTAGTATTTATAATTACTGAAGCATATAAATGCATTATTAGAGCCATTGTTAACATAGTTATAATGTTGTTCCAAAATTTGCTTAACCCAACAACAGCATTTCACTTTGAAGTTAAAACTTCTTTAGGGGGGTTGTGCATTTTTTGTAACGGGTAAATGTTGAACTCGCGTCAGAACATGTGACCCGATCGAAAATTCGTAAGACGGAGTGAGAAAATACCGCTAGCCCGGCTAAGGATAAGAAGTATCCACAAGTTGTAGAAGAAAAAACTAATAAAGTCAGATTGCGTGTTAATTAATAATAGGCACTGCACCAGGCGCCACTCCGGTTTTTGCGGCAATGCGGAGTTAACTTTGTTGTAAAAATCTTGATTTATGTACGAAAATCGCACAGTACATCTGTGCACAAAATATTGCCACCGCATCTCCGAGCGACAAGCCGGAGTCATAGTACAAATATGAAACAATACGGAAGCCCAGTTGTCAAAATACTTACCTACACTCAATTGAAGCAATAGGGTTCCCATTTTATTTTCTTATCAATCGAATTTCAATGACTGTTATCTCATTGTCCTGGTTACTCCAAGCAAAAGACGAATACGCTCGTGGCATTTTAAAAAGACCGCGAAAATAAACAACATGACCATACGCCTTGTGACACTCGCTACTATAGCACCGCAAAAACCGCTTAGAGGGCTCCATGGGTGCGCGCAGCAGGGTGCAAGGGGGTACAACTGCACCCCCCCTGTCCGGAAAAAAAGTGTATAGAAAAAATTACCTGACTGAACTTGCAGAAGAGTAATGCTTTTCGAGAGTATGTATGTATATATGTTTGTGTTCGTATGTAAATATGTATGTTGCTATACATATGTATTTCGATGTTTTGTATTGGTTAATAGTATGTATGGATGGAGATGCACCTCCCTGAAAATAATCCTGGCGACGCCCATGGATGGCTCGTCGATGTTCATGTTGGTGTGAGTGTGCCGTTTTCGAAAGTTTGTATTTAGTTTCCGTACTGTTTGATATTTCTATTGCGCCGGAGCGGTGTTAGGCGGAAATTCTTAATATCCGTTTTAGCAAAATGGTTAATGAAAGTTATGTCTTTTTTTATGATATTGGAAGGCAAACAAGCAAATGGATTTCCTGATGGTAAGAAATTCCGGCCCCTTGAGACACCAAAGGTGGTACGCACCATCGTTGCCAACTTGAGGCCGGGATGATAGGCGTCGAGCAAAAGTAAATTTACTGGCTACCTTACCTTCCAAACCGGAACACGTCATGACGTTATGGCGGCAGGAATAGGTAAGGCGGTGGTACGAATCCGGGATAGTCGTTGCGAAACTCTACCACCTAGTCAGATGTCACGGCGTTAGTGACGGTAAGCCTATGCTCGCCTTTTACGAGCTGCCTAGCAAGAAGGCCCGGATCAACACGAGGAAATTATTTCGTTTTACAATTTATTATTTTCATTGCAGGAGCCGAATCCAGAAGATCCACTAAATAAAGAAGCAGCTGACGAACTACAAAGTAATAGGCGATTGTTTGAACAACATGTACAAAGAGCTATGCGGGGGGGATATGTTGGGTCCTCGTATTTTGAAAGATGTCTTAAATAAAACTCACATACGCTAAAGTAAATTATATTTCCGGCTATATTTAAAATAAATCTAATTTCATTTTTTTAAATGTCACATCATTTTGTTTTTTTTTAAGGAATGCAATAATATTGTAAGAAAAATTATAACAAAATTCTATTACCTTTTTATTCAATGAATTTATTCATCATATGACAAGTCTGAAATAATTTACCTGTTCTTTATACTTTATGTGAAACTAACGAGATTTTTTCGTCCTTTACCATTTCGTTGGTCATACCTGGCTGCTGATTATGTACCTCAGTGGCCAACTCAAAATGGAAAAGTGTACATCAAATAGCTGTCTAATGACATCATTTGTGTTTGCTATCTCTATTGTATTTCTGTTGGTCACTGGAGATAGCAAATATAAAACACGTCATAAGACAGCTATTTGATGTACACTTTTCCATTTTGAGTTGGCCACAGGGATACATAATCAGCCCCCTGGTCATACATACATTACTGATAGGGGCAAGCATTTGTGTGATAACCACAACTGTATGTTTCTGGGTGTAGGTGTGTTTATTGAAATTGTTCCATTATATATTTAAGTATTTCTATTTACAATAAACAAGTATATAAGTTGCTTACTTAAGGATTGATTCAGTTTATATAATTTGTCCATGGATAATTGTTTTTTTTTGTACTTATCAGGATTTCATATACTCTAATCAATTAATCTAACATCTCATAACAACTTGAAGATCTGTTGGTAACCTCAGATGAAACCTAGCTAGTTATGTAGTTTAGGTCACAAAAATGGACATTCAATTTTGTGTATTTTGTAATAGTCGTCCTACTAACATTAATACCGCAGTATGTATCTTTGCGCCCATATCCCCGACGAGGAAGGCAGAGGCATAACAAGGGCACCCACGACTTGCCGAAAACACTAACTCTCTCAATGTGATAGGTGGCAAGCCTATCGCAAACCGGGCACATATCTAATCACGGGCAACTTTTTTATTATTAGAAAATTAGAAATACGCATTTTCTATATTTTTTGTTGCACGACGCGGGAATCGAACCCGGGACCTCAACAAGTCAAGTCTGACGCCGGGTCGCTAGACCACAGAGGCGATTATCGACCTCAGTATGTATATACGTATCTCTTATTTAAAATTTAAACGCAGTAAAATTACAATATTAAACAATACTACAATACTACTACAATCATTTTTTTTAATAAACCCCACAAATTGTACATGCAATGTAGCTAAGAATCATCAATTTGAAACAAACAATGCTCATCGACATCGGTCAATCCGTTCGAAAGTATGATGCCACAGACACACATATGACAAACATAATACCCCTCCTTTACCGTCAGGGTGTAAAACCAACTTCGATTGCAATAAGTAAATCATCTATGTACAAAATAAATAAGTGTTTTCTCAATCCCCCTGGGATTTCATCATCAGATCCAAAATTGATAGCAATGAGAGTTCGGGAGGACGCACTTTTTAATAAAAAGAAGTTAAAATCGATTCAGGAATGACAGAGAAATCGATTGGCATACATAAAAAAAATTAAGGAGTCGAAACTATAACTTCCTTTTTTGCAAAGTCTGTGAGAATTGACTGCCAGTTCTCAATCAATTATTTGGAGACAGCTAGGAAACAATATGTTCGCCTACTTTTGTAACAAGCAAACATACGATATAAGATACTTTTCTTTTTATAGTTTGTGCCCAATATAAGAAAAGTCTTTTTTTGAAATGGCTAATTCGGGCTGAGCACTCTGCTCGGCCCACAAAGCTCGCTGAAGTTGCAAAAGAGCGAGATAAGCAACATTGTAGTCATTCAAAAAAAAGAAATGGCTAATACGTTGCAAACCGCGAGGTTTTTACAACTTCACTGGACTATGCAAAAAAAAATCGCAGGGAATACTCTAGTATATAAGACATATCTACAATTTAAACCTGACAATGATCATCTTTTCTGATTGTTGTATTTCGTCCGAGTCCTCTTTGTAGAATCAAAGGAATAGACTACATGCCTTCCTGATGAGCAGCTCGTAAGGGATCAGAAAAGGTTACACGCCCAACATCAGTAAGACCACTGGTGGTAGAATGCTGTGCAGTAATTTGCCCGAGTATGGATACAGGATAAGGTATAGGTTTTTTTAATATACAGTGTGACCAGCCAAATTTTCAGAAACGATTCGAAATCGATAACACTCGATCTATCAAGTACCTAGGTAACTAAAAATTAAAAAATCGAGTTTATTTTTTTATCTCATGCAAAATACAAGTTGCATGGTTATAAGATAAACAAAGCATAAAACTGGTTCCCAACGACCGCGTTTGCAGCCTGTTGACGTCATGACTCGTACTAGGTACGACATAGTGTCACAAGTGAAAAATTTTTGCGGACTGTTTTAAAATAATGTTTATAAAATTATTAATATTTGGCAATAATATTTAAAATGCTTTCCCACTTAAGCCTTTACCCCCTCATATCAAAATTTGGCGGGTCCGTTCAATATAACTCTGTATAAGGGGAGGCAAACGAGTAAGTGGGTCGCCTGATGAAAAGTGACCACTGCCTCCCACGGAAATCCGCAACACCAGGAGTATGACAAATCTGTCTGTCAAAGAAATCTCTTTGCAGTATAAACCATCCGTTTTCCTGCCAGGCAGCTCGTAAAAGGAGAGTATAAGCTTACCGTCACTAATACCCTGACATCTGACTAAGAGGTAGAGTTTCGCAACGACTTGCCCGGATTGGTATCACCGCCTCAACTATTGCCGCTAAAACGTCAGTGCTTGCCATTGCCGTGTTCCGGTTCACAGGATAAAGAAGTCTGTAAACTTACTGTTGCTCGAGCCCTGACATCGCGGCCCCAGGTTGCCAACGCACCATTACTGCCTTTGGTGTCTCTCTAGGTGGCGTGAATTTCTTATCATCAGGAAATCCGACTGCTTGTTTGCCTTCCAATATCATAAAAAAAATGCATTGCCGACCTTTAAATAATTAATACTTTTTTCTTGAAGGTTCCTAAGTCGTATTCGTTTGAAAATAACGCCCGTTACCAGTAAGTTACTAGCCTGTAACTAAACAAGCTAGTTCCACAGAGGTGTTGTGCGGAGTAAGAAATGTCATCGGCATCACACGACTGTAGACCGCCACGCATCAGGTGATGGGCGTGATACTTTAAACTTTGACACGATGTCCGAAGGTTGAAACACAGAGGCAGGTATCAAACCCAACTCCTCAGAGCAATCCCTATTATGACTGAGATAACACTGAGTGACTCAACATATCCACGCAACGCTATAGAATCAAGCCGACTGGTATTTTTTGGTCATTGACAATCCGAGTAATTTGGGGTGTAAGGGGTCCCACCTTCAATCTTCGGGACCCAAGCCAACCTCACCTGCGCGTGGTGCACCCTGCTAATAACAGACGAGGCTCTGGCGACTCGCCAACACGCAATGGACCAGCGTGGCGGGTTATGGTCCAAACTCCCCCCAATGATGTTCGCACAATATAAAAGGCCCCAAGTGCCCGGCGGCTCCAGTTGTGACGCCGACGTTGACGGGCTTCGGTTAAGAGCTGGAGCCCGGGGTGTTAAGAATCTCCGGGTGGCGGTATCTCTCCGTCAAACGGCTATGGCAGGCATAATGGACATCCGACGGCGTGGGTTATCACTGGTTACTTACAACACGCGCACTTTGAGGACCGACGAGAAGCTAGCTGAACTGGAAGAGGAGATAGACAAGTTGCGATGGGATATTATAGGGTTATCTGAATTCCGAAGAGAGGGGGAGGACACGATAGCCCTCAAATCCGGCAAATTGTTTTACTACCGCGAGGGCGACCAGCAGTCCCAAGGTGGTGTTGGGTTCCTCGTCCACAAGTCCCTTGTTAACAACATCGTATCCATCGGGAGTGTGTCGAGCAGGGTGGCGTACCTTATACTCAGAGTATCTAAAAGATACTCGTTAAAGGTCATACAGGTTTACGCACCGACCTCGACACACAAAGATGAAGAAGTAGAAGGTATGTATGAGGACATTAGTAGAGCCATACATACCTCGGAAACTTACTTCAATGTTGTAATCGGGGACTTCAACGCAAGGCTGGGCAAGAGAAGCGAAGATGAGTTGAGAGTGGGGCAATTTGGATGTGGGCTTCGGAACCAAAGGGGCCAGAGGCTGGCTGACTTTCTGGAGAAGAAGGGACTCTTTATGATGAACTCTTTCTTCAAGAAGCCGCCTCATAGGAAATGGACCTGGATGAGCCCCGATGGTAACACCAGGAATGAGATTGACTACATTATGACCACTAAGAGACGGATATTCAACGATGTCTCTGTGATTCACGCAGTTAAGCCTGGGAGTGATCACCGGAAAGGTCTCGTCTGGTGAAGTCTACGCTCCGACCTGGTATTGCACAGATACAAAACCCCGAGAGCTTTCAACTCGAGTTAACTAACCGCTTTGCTTGCCTGGAAGATTGCATTGTATTGATTTCGGTGGACGAGATAAATGACAGGTTGGTAGAAACTGTCCACACTGTGGGGTCTAAATTTCTCAGGCCTCTTGGTAGAGATAGGCCCCAAAGGCTGACCAAAGACACCCACAACCTCATGTCTAAATGACGCGCAATGACACTGCAGACTCCTGATGATGCTGAAGCATACCGGCAGCTCAATAGACGGATTTCCAAGTCCTTGCGACACGACATTCGTAAGTTTAATACGAATCGTATTAAACAAACAATAGAGCGGAACCAAGGCTCTAAAGTGTTCGCAAGAGACATATCTATTGGGCAAAGCCAGTTGACGAAGCTGAAGACAGATGACGGTAGTGTCACGTCCACTAAAGCTGAGGTATTGAGGGAAATCCAGAGATTTTATGGACAGTTATATACCTCGGTCGCAAAACCTGTCACTAACACGGCGAAAGACCCCAGAGCCAAGTTGACCCGACACTATACTGAAGATCTCCCTGACATCAGCCTGTACGAGATTAGAATGGCCCTCTGTCAGCTTAAAAACAATAAGGCGCCGGGTGAAGACGGAATCACCACCGAGCTTCTGAAATCGGTTGGAACACCAGTACTTAGAGACCTTCAGAAGCTCTTCGATTCCTTATCGCTCGGAGGTACTACGCCAGAAGCATGGAACAGAAGCGTGGTGGTATTTTTCTTTAAAAAGGGCGATAAGACCCTTCTGAAGAATTACAGACCCATCTCGCTTCGGAGCCATGTTTATAAGCTGTTTTCGAGGGTCATCACGAATCGTCTCGAACGCAGGTTTGATGACTTCCAGCCAGCCGAACAAGCCGGATTCCGAAAAGGCTACAGTACCATAGATCACATACATACGCTGCGGCAAATTATACAGAAGACAGAGGAGAATAATTTGCCATTATGCTTGGCGTTTGTGGACTATGAGAAAGCCTTTGATTCGATCGAGACCTGGGCAGTGCTACAGTCTCTCCAGCGGTGCCACATTGACTATCGTTATGTCGAAGTGTTGAAGTGTTTGTACAACAACGCCACTATGTCCGTCCGAGTACAAGATCAGAGCACGGAGGCAATACCATTGCAGAGAGGTGTAAGACAGGGAGACGTTATATCTCCTAAGCTCTTCACCAATGCAATGGAGGACGCTTTTAAGCTTCTGGAGTGGAAAGGAATGGGCATCAACATCAACGGCGAGTACATCACTCAGCTTCGATTTGCCGATGACATAGTCATAATGGCGAAATCGCTGGAAGACCTTAATACATCCATGTATGATGTACATGTTGCATCCAGAGGCGGATTAAATGTCGGGAGTGCCCTAGGCATACTCCAAATTGGCGAACTTTTGCACCTGAGCCCTTACCACGAGTTTACGGCTTGTCAAGTTTACTATACTCGCTACCGTCTCTGTAAATTATTTGTATGAAAACTTTGAACAGCGCCTCTGTTGGTAACTAAGAGAAACTCATTTCTAAACCAAAAGTGTCCTAGATTTCGACACGTAACTTACCTTACTTACCGAACGTAGTCTATAGCGACTCATGGTAAAGGCTATGTAGTATTAATTTGTGACTTCGAATGTTTGCTGCATTGCGTAGTCTTTGGACCTTGTAACTGTATAAATAGTTTTGTCGGATTAAATGCGGTAGTTTTTAACAGCAATTACGAGTAGGTATGACAGGTAATGTTATGAAACTTGACTTTTTATGTGTGTTGATAATGGTGTGTTTGATAAATATGAAAGTATTAATTAAAAAGTTATTATCCTAACGTAAAACTAGGTTGTTGATTACTCGGGATCACAGAATCCGCTTTTCTACACTCTTATTTCCTTATTTCGTAGGGGTCTTCGGCGTCCATAATAGAAAACCATCCATTTGCACAAGTCCCAACCATTGACAGATATCTTGTTTCAAGACGTGTAGTCTAGTCAATGTTTTTTGAATCGGCCTTTTTTTGGCGACACGCGCTGATGGGTATTTCAGAGTTTTGGGATAGCCGGCCGATTTAAACAAAACATGACCGTACTGCCTTAGGTGGCTTTCCTGCAATTTATTTGTTACTAGCGGCCCGCCCCGGCTTCGCACAGGTATAAAATATTAATATAAACGTTCTTCTTCGATCACTTTATGTAATAAAAAAATCGCATCAAAATCCATTGCGCAGTTTTAAAATAAGCATCCAAATGGACACAGGAAACTACTCTGTTTTATACTATATATGGACGTGAAGACTACATACCTTAGATTTAAGTGCCTTTAATGCAATATTTAGGGGCAAGGGTACACAATCATCACAGCATATCTATCTCCGTGAGTTGGAGCCTCTGCTCATGCTGTAAATAATGGGCATATTTTACTACCGTGTAAATGAAATATTTAGTAAAAATGAACCGACTTTAAACATACGAAGGAAAAAAAATTCACTTTACGTAGCAACTTCTCAATATTAAATTAATATATTTGGGTCTAATTAGTTATAATTCACATACTTATCTATAGAATATTTTGAATTACAATATAATAATAAAATAATGAATATCTAAATAAGAATAATATAATATTTTGGAGTCGGTGCCAAATCCTATTATTTTATTCTTATAACGTACTATTCTTCGAATCATTTCAATTCAATAAATGGAAGGAAAAATATGGAGGTATGGTACCGATATTAGAGACAAAGTGTAGATGTGAGTTTTGGCGCCATCGAGAGAAAAGATGGTCGAATTTTTTTCATAATTATTGAATTTCGTATTGTACAAAATATTGAGTGAAATTAATCAATTTTGGTGGCATTTTGTACAATTTTGTTCAGTGAAAGTGCACAAATGAAATAATCATGAAGAAATTAGTGTATCGTATATTTCCTCATTGCCGCCAAAACTCATTACATGAGCTTGTGTAAAAAGGCCACCGTTTTACCCAAGAGCCTGACATGACTTACTGACGACTTATGACTGATGACTAATTAAAATTAATTGAAATTGAAATACAATTTGATGCAAATTAGTACTTGACTAATGGCTAAATACTAACGTGTAGGCCAAAACCTAAAGAAAGAAGAAAAGTGTAGAGGTTTAAGTGAAAGTGTTGTTGCAAAAGTGAGAAAGGGCACTCTCCATATTATGCTGTAGGTAGGGTTGCCAACCATACTTTATAACGTATCCTACTTTAATTTTGGGAATTGTATGCAAAAATATTTTATTTTATTCTTTACTACGTGTGTGTATTTTATTTTACGCATTAAAATAAAATACACATTATGAAAAATGGCAATATGATAGCTTAATAAATATTTAAAAAGTTATATTTTACCTACTCTCCATTCAAAACCACTTCAGCTTTCACTGAAAGAGTTTTTTATTAATGAATCAAAAGTGGCGGGAAGAGAGAAAATGAGCATCATTTTTTGATTTCATTAATCAATTAATTAAAAACTAATTGTTTATTAATTTAAATTAAAATTATGTCAATCAAGCTTTGCAACATTTAAAAAACAAAAAAAAATTAGCATGTGCTTAAAGCACACAAAAGTACGTAACAACATAATGTTTGAAAAATACTTTTTTTCTTCGTAATACTTTACTTTTTCCTATCCAAACCAGTTTATACGTTTTTTTGGTCAAAAAAAGTTGGCAACCCTAGCTGTAGGTGGGGTGGTTATTTATTGTGTCTTGGAATACCATTAGGTAAAAATACCTAGGGGTTATTCTAGACAATCAGATGTCATTCAAATCGCACGTATCA
>NJDC01003167.1:0-14690 GCA_002245475.1 Calephelis virginiensis
GAAGCAATACGAAAAAATTATGATTATCTAAGACATCCCATCTTTTACTAAGTCTGCATTTAAAGTAGCAAATACTGCAAGGAACATCAGTGCTGGTTTTACGGCAACTGTAACATGGCCTGTTAATACAGACGAAATTCATAATATATACAAATATCGCATAATCGCAAGGACGATAAATCTATCTAGCTAGGTTTTATTTTTGGAAAACATTTTATCTATGTTTAAAGGCAATTGAAAACTGCTTCAAGATAAATAGAATATGAAGATATATTTCGCAATAATTCTCAAGTATAAATACCTAATTAAATAAGTGTTCATTCAGGTGGACCCGAAACCAGAAAACTTTGGCTCGAGCCATGTCTCAAGTCCAATATTTTTTCCTTTTTTTGCAATTTAATTTTTTATTTAAATATCCAATTCATATTTTTTGTTACTGTTGCTAAGACCTAAAAAATATTATGCACATTTCATCAGTACCTATATAATTCGTATCTAGATAAAATTTCCAATAACCACTACCATTATGCAATTTAGTATTGACATGTGAAAAGAGATCTTTCATAAAGCCATCTTTCATAAGGTGACACTGATGTTGGTATATTTAGGCACGACCATGGAGAAACACAGTATTTTGCTAAAAATCAGGAGATGTGAACGTATATTGTGTTGATGTTTGAACAAACCTCAAGTAAAAACTAAATGTTGCATTAGCCATATTTTCCACGCCTACTTGCCATGTCTCCCTAATCCTTCCATCTGAGAAGGTAACCTGTTAAGTTCAAAATCGTGTTTTAGAGATTTAATTGTGGATTCCCGTTTTTTATGTTTTTTCTATATAACTTGAAACTAAATTAGGCATTTTAATTAAATTAAAATTACATGAAATAATCATCGTCAGTTACGTCTTATATTGACAACAGATGGCGCTATGCATAATTAGATCTCGGTGTCATTATCCGCAATGCTTTTTGTAAAAAATTTGTCTCGATTTGTTCTGCGTCTACCGCCCCTTCTCGGACTCGAACGTCACTCTGGTTGACGGACATGAGCACGTCTTACGAATCCGCCTCAGATGACGGCTTCACCGAAGTCCAAGCGAGCGAGATTTAACGCGCGGCCACTCCCCCTGAAGTCTTCCAAATTTACGACTCCCTTACCACTCAGGCTATTACGTCCCAGGCGTCGGCCGCCCCTCAGGCGACCGTCACCCTCCCAACTCCGAGCTCCAAGATCCCTTCGCTTATCATCCATGATAAGACGAAGTGGAATGATCTATCCTGGGCGCTTCACGCTAAAAATATCAAATACACCCACGCTCGATCCACGAGCGAAGATATCAAAGTAGCGAAGGTATCCTGTGAACTATCACGGATGGCCCAAGGCCCCGCAGCGACGCAGACGCGGGCCTCGCTCGCGACCTGCCCACCAATATAGGAAACCCCAAGCCCCTAAGGCCTCTCTTCAACAGACGGTGAGAAGGCCGACATCTCACTCGGAGATACCGGCACTCCTGTCGCTGCCTATGGGACCTCCACCTCCTCCACCAGAAAAGCAAAAAGCCCGTAGCCAAGGCTACTCCCGCGCCCCAAAAGACGACTCCCGCGCCCCAAAAGGCGACTCCCGCGCCTACTAAGGCCCCCCGCAACCCGGCCCCTAAGGCCTCCTAAGAAGGTGGAGGCTCCTAAAGCCGCTCGTGGTGAGTTCGAGGCCGACCTCGCTCTCATCACGGAGCTGGCTAACGCCATTAACCCGGACGAAGTATCGGACTTCGCCCGGGAACTCAGAGTGACGCCTCCCGAGCGCCACATCTTTATTATTGCAAGGCATGCGGCCTTGAAAAATCCATCAGGAAGTTCTCCAACTCCCAAAACTTAAATGGATAGGACACCCGGACGTGTGAAACCGTACTCGCTATCGATAGCGTCGTTTAACGCATCCGGCTTAGCTCGGCAAATAAATGAAGTACGGGAGTTTGTAAAAACAAACAATACAGACATACTCTTCGTACAAGAAACCCTCCTCAAACCGTGTAGGTGCGATCCCAAAATCGCGAACTATAATTTAGTTCGAAACGATAGATTAGGCCGAGGAGGCGGCACCCTAATCTATTACAAAAGATGTCTACAGATATCCCCTCGAGATCCTCCGCAGCTGGAGAACCTAGAGGTGTCAGTATATCAGGTGGGTATGACCGGACACAGGTCCGTCATACTAGCATCAGCCTACCTCAGCCCCAACAAGCTCCTGTTGGAGAGAGACTTAGAAAACCTCTTCAACATGGGCGATTCAGTTTTCGTAGGAGGCGACCTTAACTGTAAGAATGTACTTTGGCGATGCAAGCGGAACAACTCCAACGGCATCACCTTGGACTTTCTTACGGACAGGCTAGAACTCAACCTGGTAGCTCCTTCCGAGCCCACCAGATACCCTCACATAGACTACGATCATTCTATTAACCACAGTCCCAGTACATTAGATCTAGCAATGCTACGCGGCGTTTTCTACAGATACGCTCCGTAGAGGTGCTACACGAACTAGACTCCGATCACAGGCCCGTAGCCTTCAAACTAGGGCCTGACGATCCATCCCTATCAATAACTAACAGGTTGTAGACTGGCAAAAACTCAACACAAATATCCAGTCTCTACAATCCGAGTTCCTCGAACAAATCCCTGACTTGATAAACACAGTCGAGGAAGTCAAGTCCGCCACTAGTCTGCTAACTAGACACGTCCAGAGCGTAGTAGATTCATCCTCTAGTACAGTCCCAGACGTTTTTAAAAATAGATTAGATCTCCCTAGTTACATCAAGAATCTTATTAGGCGTAAAAATGCCGCGCAACGGCGTTACGTTAGATTCCTGTCAGACGACTACCGGCGTTCGTTTGGTGCTCTATAGAGAGAAGTAAGGCGGCGCGTAGCCGATTATACGAACGGACGCTGGGATAACCTTCTCAGTGAGATCTCGCCGTCTCACGTGGCCTATTGGCCACTGGCGAGAACTATTAAAAACGACCCTAAAGTCGACATACCTCCTCTCGTCAGACCCAATCTACCTCTCGCGTTTGACGATGCCGACAAAGCCGAATGCCTAGCGGACAACGAACAATCGCAGTGCACAGTTTCCACTCTACCGAGTGATCCGAACCACATAAATATCGTAGACAATTACGTAGCGCGTAGAGCTTCCGAACCTCCCCAGGGCGAACCGTTACCCCCCACCGACCACGACGAAGTGAAAGATATAATCAAAGATCTTCACAATAGAAAGGCCCCGGGGCCTGACGGCATTTCAAACAGGATAATTAAATATTTACCTACCGCACTCATATACCTACTAGTAAACATCTTCAATGTATTACCAGCAGGCAGTGCCTTTCCTGACGAGTGGAAAGAAGCCACCGTCATCGGAATACATAAACCGGGTAAACCCCGTAACCTCGCGAGTAGTTACCGCCCGATTAGTCTTATCAATTCACTTGGCAAAATATACGAGCGTCTTATATTCGCCCGACTTAAGACGGTCGTAGCCGAGAAACAATTGATAAGGGATGAGCAATTTGTTTTCCGGGCAGCTCATTCATGTACAAATCAAGTGCACCGCCTCACGGAGCACATACTAGACGGCCTCAATAGACGACTACCCTTATACACGGGAGCGATATGCTTCGATGTGGCCTAGGCGTACGATAAGGTCTGGCACAACGGCCTGATCTATAAGCTCTACGAAATGGGCGTGCCAGACAGACTAGTTCTTATCGTACGAGACTACTTGTCGAATCGCAAATTCAGATTTCGTGTAGAAGGTACTCCCTCTAGCAGTAGGACCCTAGAGGCGGGAGTGCCACAGGGCTCTGTGCTCTCACCTATATTATACACCCTCTACACGAACGACGTACCCCGACCGCCGCGCGTCCACGTAGCCCTCTTCGCGGACGACACGGCTCTATATTCAACCCTCCGTCGCGGTAAACAAATAGGCTGCAATCTTAGAAACGCGGCCCCTCTCCTGGGCGACTGGTTCAGGAAGTGGCGTATAGAAGTGAATCCCGATAAAAGTGCAGCGGTGCTTTGTAATCGAGGTCTCACACTCGAACGGCTAAGTCCCAGGCGTAGCCCGGGCACCATCAAACTGTTTGGAAGAGCGATCCCCTAGAAAAATTCAACAAAATACCTAGGGGTCACTCTAGACAAAAATATGTCGTTCGAACCGCATATTACGCGCGTCACAAATAAGGCTAAGTCCGTACTTAGCCGTCTCTATTATCTTATTAATAAAAATAGTAAAATGTCACTTCGTAACAAAGTGACACTTTACAAAACTTGTGTTAGACCCATTTTAGCATACGGTAGCGTAGCCTTCGCGCATACGTTTCCGTCCCATCTCAAAAAGCTTCAAGTAGTCCAGAATAGGTTCATGCGAACTGCCACGGGCACCCCGTGGTACGTTCGCAACGAGGACCTCGATTTACCCACTATAGCGCAGCATTTCAAAGAACTATCGGAGCGTTACTTTGAAAAAACGGCTGCCCGCCCGAACCCGGTGGTAGCATCCACGTGTGACTACACACTGGTAGCGAACGCTCCCTCCAATCATAGAAGACCTCGCCACGTGTTATGGGATCCTCCGGACCCAATAACCGCGGCAATCGCTATTCTCCCAACTCCAAACCGGAACACGACAAACTCACATCACTTTAACATTACACTACACCGTCGCCGCCGGTCTCGGCGACGAAGACCTCTCTTGCGCCTGGCGCCTAACGCCTAGCGACGAGCCACAAATACTCCCACGCAGGTATTGTAATGTATCTTTCCCTTCATTTCATTAGCATACGCCCCGATTGACGCACTTTTTAGACATGGATCTGTTATACAGGCTGTTCTTCTTTTTATATTATATTTACATGGCCCCGTCGAGTTACTTACAATTACATTTCATAGATAGTTAATCAGAAGATGATTCGTATTGTAACTTTGATGTACGTATTGCCACATGTGCCAAAAACAGAAAATTGAAAAATGGAAGGGAATAGACAGACTGTCTGTACAAGTTTGGTTTGTACCTACACAGTACACCGGACAAACGCTAGAAAATGGTGGGTTCTATCCTACTCTCTTGGAGATTAAACGCTAACGAAACCCTTTATGTGGTGTCTCTGTCTGTAACAGCAATTTTTTGAACACCCTGTTCGTAAGGAAATGTATTGAGATGTATTAAGATGTATCGAGATGTATCGGAATGTAAATGTATATTTTGGTATCTTTCTGCAACTTTAGATACGAAGATGTAAAAATGTACATTATAACTATCGTGTGTGGTCTCCTGACGATTTCTATAGAAAGATGTAATGAGATGTATCATGCTGTAATGTATATTTTTACATTATAGCTGCTGTGTGTGAAATGCTTTATAGCTGCCATGTGTGAAATGCTTTAGACCCAGAGTAGGGGAAGCTTTTTTGAAGAGTACACGGTACCTCATTGTTCATGGTCCTTCGAGCCGGATAAGTTCAGTGTTGTACTGTACATTCCTAAGAGGCAGCGAATCGCTGTAGAAAGGGGTGTCCCAAGTCCTGAGTGCAGCAAGTAAAAACGCGACGGTGGCGCCATCTATCGGCATTCGGCGGAGCTAGCTTGGAGGCAGTTGATGGTCGAGTCTTCGGCAAGCAGCTGTCAGGCGGGGCAAGGGGTGGATACAGTACATCATTTGAGTGAAGAGGTACCGTGCTAGTGTGAGTGCTTGTGACGTGTAAACTGTGAGTACTTTGTGCATTATTAGCGATAGGCAAATTTCAACCTTAATTCAAGGAAGAGTTCAACTTAAAAAAAATTACAAGGGCTTGAGATATAGTACCAATTTGAACTTATGACTAGGATCATTTAAACTTTGCTTTATTAAATTACTTTTGAGACTTGTAAAATTTTTAATAATTATTTCTTGGACTTAGAAAATTTCATTTTAAATTATTAACTTATTAACTTTACTTGTAAATTTACTAACACTAGTTTAGGACTTAGAATTGTAAGCAAAAAAACGAAGGCACGGGGTACCTATGCCCAATTTCAGTCAGAATTAACAGTTTAAAACACTTAGAAAAATTTTGCTTGTAAATTATTTAAAGAAATATTTGTTAGCTCAATAACTTAGTATTTTTATTTTTAATCTACTTTATATTAAATAATTTGACTTTATTGCTGTTTACAAAGATGGAAGCGCTTATTAATATGCAAAATGATTTAAGTGTACGTATAAAAAAAGGTCGAATTAACTTTAAAAAATCGCCTAAAGAGCGCCTTACTTAAAATTACATTGAAACAAGGTTAGAATCATTGGAACAGTTTTGGTTAGAATTTAAATCTGGTCATAAAGAACTTGTCAAATCAACAAATCCTAGTTTATTAAAGTTAGAAAGTTATGTTAAAGAGGAAGTTTATGATAAAACGGAAGATATGTAAGTAGATTATAAATGTGAATTGATCGAGTTATTGCAACCAAAAGGTAATATGAGTCGATTAGAATCAAAACCAGCAATCTGTATATGGACGCCATATACAAATTGCTGGTTTTGATTCTAATCGACTCATATTAGTGAATCGGATAGTAGTGTCAGTGTTAAGTCTAGTCATGTCAAATTACGCAAAATTAGTATTCCGAATTTCTCAGGAAGGTACACCGAGTGGACAACGTTTAGAGACTTATTTGTTTCCATGATTCATACTAATGAAAGTTCAGATAAGGCTTAAAAACTACACTATCTTAAAGTGTACTTCACTGGCGAGGCAGAACAACTTTTTCGGCACATATCTGTCTCAGAGACTAATTATGATCAGTGTTGGAAACTACTAGAGGAAAGATATAATAATACGAAATTCTTGTCACAATGTATACTAAAACGTTTCTTTAGCCAGAAAAATGCTAGTGTTGAATCGGCAAATTCTTTGAAAGATCTGTTAGACACGTCAACAGAATGTCGTAACGCGTTAACAAATATCGGCGTTAGCACCTCATCATGGGATATTATTGTTATTTATATTCTTACATTAAAATTAGATCCCGAATCCCGTAAACAGTAGGAATTAAATGTAACAAGCAATTCAACTTCGGATAATTTGCCGAGTTTACCGAGCTCTAGAATTTATTGAGCCAAATAGTAAACAAGCTGATTATAAAAATTCTGTTCGTCATGATTCTGTAAAGACTAAAGTATTACATGCTGCTAACCCCTCGAATATTGTTTGTGAATACTGCTCAGGTAGCCACATACTGTGTTTTTGTAAGAAGTTTAGTTCAGAGGGTTTTGAAAAAAGGCACGATTTCGTTTTTAATAATCGTATTTGTTTTAATTGCTTAAGTGGTAACCATTCTGTTAAATTCTGTGAAAAACCCACTGCTTGTAAGATATGCAAGAAGCGTCATCGTTCTCTTCTGCACCCAGAACGCTCATCGACTGTTAAAAATAGTAGTTTAGTTCAAACAGTAGATGCTGTTCCGACTACAATCGCGGATGTTAAATCAAACACCTCACCTTCGGATTCCACTATCACTTGTTTTAGCAAAAACAAGGTGACCAAGCAAGTACTTTTGGCCACCGCTCTGGTCAAGGCTAAGTCGAGAACCGGAGAGTATCAAGTGTTGAGTGCACTTCTTGATCAGGGTTCCCAAAGTTCATTTATTTCGGAGGCTACTGTCCAGGGATTAGGTTTAAGAAAAAATCCATGCAAAGTAAGCATCTCTGGACTTGCAGGAAATAGTTCAGCAGTCTCCAAATACTAATTATTGTTGAAGATTAGGTCAATAGCGGAACCAACATTTGAGATAGAGTCTGAATCACATGTATTAGATAAGATCACTACTTATCGTGTCGGCTACTAAGGTCTCTGCTGTGAGCTGGGTAGCCACAGCTAACATCACACTGGCTGATCCATATTATGATACACCTAATAAAATAGAAGTTAATTAGGAGCAGAAGTCTACTTATTAGAGGAGGTGTTCTGAAAGGTAAATCAGGATCTCTTGTAGCTCAACATACCTCCTTAGGTTGGAAATTATCTGGTTCAGTTGGTTCTGCAGGTACTGAAAGTAATATTATCAGCATGCATGTTCATTTAGAAGATGATGCATTAAAACGCTTTTGGGAACTTGAGTCGGAAGGTTTAGATAGTTCAAATAAAATACTGACTCAAGACGAAGAAAAATGTGAAGAAATATTTACAGCGACTACTAAAAGAGACAAAGATGGTCGTTATGTAGTAAAGTTGCCATTTCGCGATGAACCTCCAGTTTGTCAAGGTGGCAATTCGCGTGAAATAGCTTTAAGAAGATTTAGGAATCTGGAAAGAAAGTTTGAGAAGGATCAAAAACTTAAGAATGATTACGTGACTTCAATAAATGAGTACTTATCGCTCGGGCACATGGAATTGATAGATCAACCCGACGATAAATTAGTTCAATCGGTTTACTTACCCCACCATCCAGTAATTTGGGAGGACAAGACCACAACAAAGATGAGAACAGTTCTTGATGCATCCTGCAAGAATGAGAAGGGTGTATCACTTAATGATACACCCTGTTGACCGGTCCTACTATGCAGCCGGACTTACGTCACCTTATAATACGCTGGAGAAGTTATCCAGTTTGTCTTACCGCTGACATAGTAAAGATGTACAGGATGGTAAAGGTAGCTGATGAAGATACTCATTTCCAAAGAATCTTGTGGAGAGAGTCAGCTGAGGAAATAGGTGATTATAAATTATTAACCGTTACCTTTGGTACTTCATCTGCTCCATTTCTAGCGGTAAGAGCACTCCAGCAGATTGCGTATGATGAGGGTGATAAATATCCACTGGCTGCAAAGAAAGTAGTTAGTGATTTCTACATGGATGATTTTATGAGCGGCAGACAATCTGTGGAAGAAGCACTAGAAGTATATTATCAAATGAATGCACTATTGCGAAAAGGTGGATTTATACTACAAAAGTGGTCTAGCAACACGAAGGAAATAATAAGGGAAATAGAGAAGAAAAAGGAAATATGGAAGTGACTAAGGAGAATGTAATAATAAAAATGGATGATACGCTAAGAATCTTAGGACTTACCTGGAACAGAGCTAGTGATGAATTCCAATACACCGTGAATCTCCCCTGTATTCGAGAACCTGTGACAAAAAAACAAATAATATCAGACGTAGCTAAATTATATGACCATCTTGGTTGGATTGCTCCATATGTAGTGGTAGCCAAGATGTGCATCCAAAAATTATGGTTAACTGGGTTGGAGTGGGATGAAAAGGTACCCCATAATTTATTAAAAGAATGGCTGACTTACCGTACGGAGCTCTCCCAGCTGGTGAATTGTTGTCTTCCTAGATGGTTTCACACAAATACTTAAATCCAATACTTGAGTTGCACGAGTTTTCTGATGCGTCTCAAACCGCTTATGCTGCAGTTGTTTAGTTGAGGGTTTTAGATCACGATGGCAATGTTCGTGTGTCTTTGTTAGCGGCTAAGACAAGAGTAGCCCCTATCAAGCAGGTCAGCATTCCCCGCTTGGAATTGTGTGGTGTTGTTTTATTGGCCAAACTGTTGGTAGAGATTGCTCAAATATTACAAATTCCAATCAGTCAAGTTCGAGCTTGGACAGACTCTACAGTGGTGTTGGCTTGGTTGAGTAAACATCCTAGCAACTGGAAAACCTTTGTTGCAAATAGAGTTTCGGAGATTTTATCAATTTTGGATTCGTCACATTGGTATCATGTGTCTACCGAATATAACCCAGCCGATTGCGCATCACGTAGTTTAAATCCTAAGTTGCTTTTGACTCACGATCTCTGGAAATCCGGTCCTAGGTTATTTATGCGAAATCCAAGTACAACTATACAGACCTAGAAGAATCAATCAAAACACACTTTGTTGCCGTAGATAGTTCCATTATCGATAAATATTCAAATCTTACGAGACTCGTACGAGTGATCGCTTATTGTCGTCGTTTTGTAACCAAAAATGATTCCAGATGTAGTAGAAATGGATCAAAATATTTATGCAAATGGGAACTTGACGATGCCTTTACTTGCTGTGTCAAATTGTGTCAAGCTAAATATTTTGCTCAAGAAATTTCAGATATCACTCTACACGGGTGCGTTAAGTTTAAGGCTAGCAAAATTAAATGTTTGAATGCTTTTATTGATGAGAAAAATGTCCTCAGGGTTGGCGGTAGAGTAAAAGATTCACAGATTGGATATAGTGTTAAACATCGGATATTGTTGCCTCATGATTCACATCTTACAGAATTGATTATTGATCAGGCTCATCGAAAGACATTGCATGGTGGGCCAACATTGATGTTACATTACTTACGCACTGCGTATTGGATAATTGGTGCTAAAAACGCTGTCAAGCGCTACGTGCGTAAGTGTATGCCATGTATAAGAAACAAGGCCAAAACTCAAAACCCTTTAATGGGTTTTCTTCCACCGGCGCGACCAACGCCAATGCGTGCTTTTACTCGTAGTGGAGTCGATATGGCAGGCCCTATCAATTTGAGAGTAACAAAGGGTCGTGGACACCGTGCTTATAAGGGCTACATTTGCGTATTCGTATGCATGGTGACTAGAGCGGTTCACAGTAAGCGACTTGTCTACTCGCGGCTTTTTAGACGCGTATAAAGGCTTTGTATCCAGGCGCGGTCATTGTGCGGAATTATGGAGCGATAATGGCACTAATTTTGTAGGGGCAGCAAAGAAGCTAAAATACTTGTTCGATTTCGAGAAATCAGTTATGATTCAGGAGGTTGCTGAGATCTTAGCCATACATAATACTTCTTGGCATTTTATACCTCCTCATTCTCTAAATTTTGGAGGTTTGTGGGAGGCAGGTATAAAATCTACCAAGTACCATATAAGAAGAGTCCTTGGTACGGCTACCTTAACTTACGAAGAAATGGCGACGCTTTTAAGTCAAGTGGAAGCGTGTTTGAATTCCCGCCCGATTTCTGTTTTAAGTAATGACCCAGAAGAACCTGTCCCATTAACACCAGGTCATTTTGTGATAGGTGAGCCTCTAGTTAGTATACCTTCTGTCAATTATGAACATTCCTCTATGAGTTCCCTACAAAGATGGCAGTTGATTCAGAGAATGCTACAAAATTTCTGGCACCGATGGTCTAACGAGTATCTAACACATTGCATACAAAGGTACAAGTGGGCAAATCAAATCCCTGAACCTAATATCGGAGACGTAGTGCTTTTTAAAGAGGATGATTTACCTCTTACTAAGTAACTCTTTGGCAGAATTGTACAGAAGCACCCGGGGCAGACAATGTAACGCGAGTGGTAACGTTAAAATGTAAAAATTCTTTCATAAAACGTCCTGTGTCTAAATTGTGTTTGTTGCCTGTTAATCGAGATGATATGTAATAGTTTATTTTTATAAAATTATAATAGTGTAGTTTAATATATTAGTTTATATCGTGGTACAGAGTAGATTATGTCGTAACAATGAAGTGTAATTTTAATAAAGTTATTGTTTAAATTCTGGTATGTTTAGTGTGTTAGTTGTTAGTGTGTTAGTAGAATTAAGAAAATGCCTAAAGAAAGTTACATACATACCTCTTCACGGTGGGCGGCCTATAGATGAAGGACAGTTTGTCCTTGGTGGGCCGTATGTTAAGTTCAAAATCGTGTTTTAGAGATTTAATTATGGATTTCCTTTTTTATGTTTTTTCTATAAACTCGAAACTAAATTAGGCATTTTAATTAAATTAAAATTACATGAAATAATTATCGTCAGTTACGCCTTATATTGACAACAGATGGCGCTATGCATAATTAGATCTCGGTGTCATTATCCGCAATGCTTTTTATAAAACATTTGATGTCAGTGAAAATTTCCCCTGTTACTTTAAAACATCGGCTGCCCACCCGAACCCGATGTTAGCACCCGCGTGTGACTACACACCGGTCGCGAAGGCGCCCCTCAATCATAGAAGACCTCGCCACGTGTAAACGGATCCTCCGGACCCAATAAGTAATAATCGCGGCTCTCCCAACTCCAAACCGGAATACGACAAACTCACATCTCAATAACATCTCACTACACCGTCGCCGCCGGTCTCGGCGACGAAGATCTCTCTTGCGCCCGGCGCCTAACGCCGACCGACGAGCCACAAATATTCCTAAAAGCATACGATACGATACCCTATAAACCGAAACACAATATTACCAATCACTGTGATTCTGGTGCCAGGAATAGGCAAGGTGGCTATCCATTGCGCAAGTTCCTGTACGGCACCGGCAGTCTTGTTGGTTAATCTTGGTTGGTACCCAGTTTATTCATTTGGCCTTTACTCGCCAGGAAAGCAGGCAGTAAGTCTATTTTACAGGGGACTCATACACTTAGAACAAGATATATTACATATGTTGCAAAATCATTCTTTAAATATAATGTAGCATAATTATCTTATTGGTGAATGTTTGGCTGATAAGCATTCTGTTTATTATGTCGATTTACACGCATTTAACACGCTTCAGTTTAAACAAAGACCTTGGCTTAGAGATTACACTTATGACAATGGTAGACTTATGTGCAGCAACTCGTCCAGATAGGGATCCGCCTAACCTAATCCCGATGCCATCATAACACAGCATTCGAATCCGCTGAGTAAAATAGACCACCTGCCCCTTTGCCAGGCAACTCGTGAGAGACGAGCACAGGTTAAATAAGTAACCAACAAGGCCACTGATAGTAGAGAGTGTACTACCTCTCTGGCGTCTCGCCTAACGCCGAGCGACAAGCCGCCAATATTCCTCCATCAAGTCCACCCAGTAACCAGAACGCAGCACCAAGTCGAGGTACGGTCTCCCGGGAGGCAGCCCTTGGTGCTGGCGTTGTAGGTAACAGCCCAATCCATTTAAATAATGATGTCTCGGTCTGAGCACTCTGCTCGGCCCACAAAGCTCCATGAAGTTGCATAAAATCGCGAGATTAGCAACAAATTAGTCATTCAAAAAAAAAAAAGACAAACCTCCCGCTTACAATATACCGATTTACACCTTATATTGAAGTTTGACTTATTGCTTCCCTGGTTTGTTGAGTTCTACTTGCATTAGACCCAGAGTAGGAGAAGCTTTTTTGAAGAGTACACGGTACCTCATTGTTCATAACCAATTGGCTTAATTATATGACTTATATACTCAAAGATCCCAGATCAAATATAGGCTTTCTTAAAAAATGTTGTGACATATTGGAAGTTTGTATGGGGTCCGGGTGTTGGACTTGACTGCATGAGGTCCTGGGTTCGAATCCCGGGTCGGCCAACATAAAGAAAAATGGATTTTTCCAATTTTCTAGTTAAAAAAAAATGTTGGGATTGGAAATGTGCCCGGTTGGCGATAGGCTTGCCACCTATCACATTGTGGGACTTAGTGTCTTCGGCTAGTCGTGGGTGCCTTGGTTGTACCTCTGCCTACATCTTCGGGGATATGGGCGTGAAGATACTTGAAGATACTTTTCTTAGTTAATTTAGAAAAAAAACAGTATATTTTTTCCTATACAAACTATTAGCTGTCAGGTGGAAAAAAGTTCGCCAGGTTGGCTAAATTGGTTGGATACAGAAATAGGCATGTGTGATGGAATGTAAAATTTATTTTATTACTTGTTTAATTAATTTGAAGTAGCTTACCAGTGAGATAAATGATACGCTAGGAACTTTTTCTTCATTTTTGCCTTTAGTATCACTGAAAATAAAACGAAAAGTTATTGAATGAAAATGGCTAGGGAAAACATAATATTTGTCATGTTTCTGATATTTATTTGTTTGTGTGTCTGCCTGTCTGTTTATACCAACATTTTTTTTATGAAAATGGAAGGCAAACGAGCAGACGGATTTCCTGATGGTAAGAAATCCACGCCGCCTAGAGACACTAAAGGTAGTAGTAATGGTGCGTTGCCAACCTGAGGCCGCGATCTTAGGCCTAGAGCAAAAGTAAGTTTATCGGCTACATTAACATCCGAATCGGAACACGTCAATGGCAAGCATTGACGTTATGGCGGCAGGAATAAGGAAGGCGGTGGTACCAATTCAGTCGAGTCGCTTCCAAACTCTACCACCTAGTAGGATGTCACGGTGTAAGAGAGAGAAAGCCTATGCTCGCCTTTTACGAGCTGCCTGGTTGAAATCTATTCTACAAAGAAGCCCAGACCAACACGGTTAAAAAAACATACATCTAAACTACTACTGGAGTTTACACTCCTAACAAAGAACTGATGTCATTTCCAATTATTGGTCAATCACTCTAGTGTACCGGCCTCTCTTTCGTTATTTGTTAATTGACATCACAAGATTTCTACTACGTACTACGTTCAGTACACGTAATGAAAGACATCCACATGAAAAATAGCACGTCTAATTGTTTTTTTATTTAACTTGGTGTATACCTACTCAGTCCTTAATTCACTTTTCGTTTTGGTCCGGGCTCCTTTGCAGAATAGATCATCTGCCTTTCTGCCAGGTAACTCGTAAAAAGCGAGCATAGGCTAACATCACTAACACCGTTACATCTGAATAGGTGGTAGATTTTCGCAGCAGCTCGACCGGATTGGTACTACAGCTTTACCTATTCCTGCCGCCCTAACATCAGTGCTTGCCATTGACATGTTCCGGTAAGGAGGATAAGGTGGTAAACTTGCTT
>NJDC01003168.1:12291-23788 GCA_002245475.1 Calephelis virginiensis
TTCGCCCCCCTCTAAACAGTATCCTGGTTACGACCTTGTTGTCAAGCGAAACAAAGTTTGCCGGGTTGGGTAGTTCTAAACAAAATTATATAAAAGTTCTCTCCACCCGTATTATCGAATTAGTAGGCGGAGGTACAAAGTGGGCACGCCCGATTAGCCGAAGACACTAAAAGAAACTAGTCCCACAATGTGATAGGTGGCGAACCTGTCGCCATCCGGTACATATCCAATCCGGAGCAACGTTATTTTTAGTAGAAAATTGTAAAAAACACATTTTTTGTTGTCCAAATCGTTGTTCGAATTCGGGACCTCATGAAGTCAAGTCCAGCACCGGACCGATAGACCATAGAGGCAATTCTAAATAAAATGAAACTTGTTTCAGTGATATTGTCAAATTAGAGGATGGGATCGGAGAAAAATTGGGGACATTTATATACTTCCAAGCAGCATTCGTTAGCTCTATTATAATGGCTCTCGTCAAAGGCTGGAAGCTGGCTCTTTTGTGTTTAATTTCTTTTCCCATTACGTTATTCCTTGTAGGATTAGCCGGACTGGTGAGTTTTGATTTTTATTTGACAAATATTAAAACATTCTTAATCTAATTTTTTTTATGATATTGAAAGGCAAACAAGCAGACGGATTTCCTGATGGTAAGAAATTTACGCCGCCTGTTACACCAAAGGTGGTAATGGTGCGTTGAGACCGGGATGTTAGGCCTCCAGTAAAAAAAAAAGTTTACCGTTCACCTTATCCTCCGAACCGGAACACGTCAACGACAAGCACTGACGGTATTGCAGCAGGAATAGGTACTGCGGAACTCTAATACCTACCTAGTCAAATGTCACGGTGCTAGTGACGGTAAGCCTTTGCTCGCCTTTTACTAGCTGCCTGGCAGGAAGGCAGATTAGACCATCTGCCTTTCATCTGCAAAGGAGCCCGGACAAACCCAAGGTAGAAGGTTATTTAGTTTATACTTCGCTAATAATTAGAAATGTTTAGCTCTCATAGAATATGTTTGGTCTATTTTTTTCTTTCATAACAACACCTGTCATAAAATCCGAAATTGATAAGTATGGAAAGAGTAGTTAGTATTTAAGAATTTATTAATAAGTTTATTGTTTATACCCCTTTTAGTATTATCTATATGTGATACTAATACCTACTTTATTTTTATTAAAACTTTAATTTTATCAACATTTTTATTTTTTCTCCTGAAACAAATCTATAAACTTTCTTATATCTAAGTAAAAAATATTTGACACTTGGAACCTTTGTGGTTTTTAAATGCTATTCCAACTAAGTATTGTATTTATTCAGTATTGTGTGTTTATTCAGTAAATACATTAAAAAAATGTTTTTTAAATGTTTTTTCAATTAAAAAGCTGTAAATTAAAAAAAATATCCTGCAAACAATGACATGCTCGCAACTTAGCTCTCGCGGATTATAAATTAGAAATTTAAAATCAAATTTAACTTCTTGCTTTGTGTTTTTTTTAAAGATAAATATTTTTTATATTACTTATCAAAGTAAGTTAATACTTATATTGTTTTTTTATTATTATTATAACAGATTGCGTCAAGACTATCTAAGAAAGAAGCAGTGGCATCAGGGAAGGCGGGCAGTGTCGCTGAAGAAGTGTTTTCTGCTGTGAGAACAGTATTTGCATTCAGTGGACAGAGCAAAGAAATCGAACGTTACGAAGTACATTTAGCAGATGCCAGAAAAATTAATATACAGAAGGGTAATTTCTGTACATACTCTAACTAAATTACTTTTATCTTTAAACTCCAACCTGACGAAATTTTTAACCGCCTAACATTGACAGCTAACAAAAATCAATGATGTTTAGGTAATAGTGAGTTTTGGCGATATCGTGAAAGAAAATGGTTGTATTTGTTTCATAATTATTCAATTTCTTGTTTATATTGAGTGAAATTTGTCAATTTTGGTGGCATTTTGTACAATGAAAGTGTACAAATCAAATATTTATCACGAAATTAGTGTATCGTGTATTTCCTCGCTGCCGCCAAATCTCACTCGATGAGCTTGAGTAACGAAACCACCGCTTTACTCAAGACCCTGACATGATTTTGAGTTATGACTTACGACTTGTGACCTAAAATAACTTGTGACTGTAAAAAGAGTTTATTTATACGGAAGACATGGAAGCATGGCCTTAGGGTCTTAGCCGGCCCAAGAAAGGGCCAAATTAACCAAAAAAAATAGGTTATAGTAATGTATAACTAAAATTGATATTTTTTTTACTTCTCTTGTATTTTTTCTAGTTTTCTCACCATATTAAGAGCTTTCCTTACCCTAACGAATTAATGGTTCTTATTTCATTTCGTTTCGAAATGGGGATTCATTCAAACATTTTTTTTGCTTGGAATGCTATTGAAATTTTACATTGACGACTTCTGTAACCCTACACCTATCTGCAATCCAAAAAAAATTATAAAAAATATGCGTAATATTGAAGAAATGCCAGAAAAAAAAAATTCATAGGACACTTTCCAGGGACAATTTTAAACCTCATACATATTTTGAAATGAAAACTTCTTTAACAGCGTTGCGCACTTTTTTTGGAGTCGATAAAAACTTCTAAACTCAGATTCGTAAGAAAAAAATTCGTAAGACGGATAGCTATAATGCAACATTCCATCGCCAGCGCTTTAACGCTACGACAAGCGTAAAATTTTGTATGTATTATTAGACGTCTTCATTTCATTCATCGCTTTATTTTCTATTTTATCACAATACACTATTGAATGGAATCAGACAGTGTTTAAACGCTGAACTGTTAAACGTTCTGTGTGACATTATTAGACACTTAATTTCATTCAGCGCTTGATCGGCAGTATTAAATGATTGTACTGTAAAGTGTAAACTGTTTCTTGCTTTGAATGCTTTGCAGTTTGTGGTAGATAAAATAGATATTAGTTTAGTAAAACATCTTTTAATTTGTTTGCGACTTGTAGGTATATCATAGTTTCTCAGTTAATAGAAGATACAGTACAACATTGTAAATAAATTTAGCTATTTTCGAAAAAGTAACAAAGGAAATAATAGTAGAAGAAAAATCGATATACACATATATATTATATTGAATTAAATTAAGTATGTGTAAGTTTGAAAAACAAATATTTCATCATATTTTAAAAGTCAATAGACTTATGACATAAAATAAACTATAAAATATGTTAACTGATCGAGGTAAATTATGAACTGGCCGTACTAGTAGGTAGCGTACTGAAGTTTCAAGGTTTAGCACAGAGTACTAATAGGTAGGTAGTAATAGGACTAATAAGGTGTACTAGTACATTTTACGGATTGTACGATTACAGTGCGAACCCAAAAATGTCCGATTAAGCATAAGACTATTGTATTACACCACATAAAAAAAGTACTTTCATACTGATAATTAAAGCAATTCGTGAAAAATTATTCCCTAACCATTCCAAAATATCAAAAATTAATATTCAAGTTTTCACTTCTGCCGGCACTCCTGGTCTTTTTTTTTTCTTAACGGTTTGTTATCAGTTTGTTAACACATGACAAGAAAGTAATTAGGTATTCGAGTTTTGGTGGGGGTTTTACTATTTGAAACTCTAAAGTAAAATTAAATCAGTGTTTCATAGAATTGGAAATGTAACGGAAAAAATCCGCACAGACAATTGGACTGTGTTATGAAATAACACTAAAATTTAAAAAAATCAATTACCTTGACAAAACCTTTATGTCACGTATCTGAGAACCATCTTGATCACGTCAGCTTTCAAACAAAATTATCCGCATCGAAATTGGATCATCCTTTCAAAAGTTATGATACCACAGACACGTCAAACTCCCCTCTTTTTAACACCCCTCTTTTTCCGCTAGGGTTAAAAATGTCCTAAATCACAAAATATGATTTTTGAAATAAAGAATTGTAAATAAAATTATGAAATACCTAACTCTTCGTACATTTTGATTGGGCCAACGCATTTTTGTCTTTTTTGGAACAATAAAAATTAAAGTATTACTTACTCTGTTTTAGTTACATTGATATAAAATACTAATTGAACCGCGTTCAGCAGAAAGCAGCCAAGTTTTGAGAAAAAATTGTTATTAAACTAAGCCAACTTTTCAAAACACGTCGCAATTTTGCAGAAGACACCCATCTTAATATGTGCAAGGCAAGGCTTCATGGATCAAACTTATGGATGAAGCCTTGCCTTTATACAAGAGCACGATGACCGCACGCCGCTAGTCTTCGGGTATTCCAATATTTGTTATAAAAAAAAACAGAAAGAGTCCGAGACAACAGGACCCCCAAGCTTGATCATTTCAGCTGACCCCATCTATTCCCGCAGCTTTACCATACTTCATACTTTTAATCGCTCATTCAACTTCTTCCATCATAATGCCGTCACATGCCTCCACTGTTTCTGAGTTGTTTGAGTACTCAGACCCCGCTTCAGCATCTTGGGTATATTTTTACATATCTCCATAAAATTCACTCCACCGTTTTGGCACGTCATCAGTGCATCCAAGAATATCGTCAATCTAAGACTTAATTCTATTTATTCATGTTAGATTAATTCTAAACATTCTATGTGTTTATTATCATTTGCTAGTTGCTCATAAGCTTTGATTCTATTCACCTTGCTTCTTCAGCCAAATAAAGATGCAATTAATTTTGATTTTTTAAGTGCACCACATTTTGAACCTGCCATTCCCCGTTAATTTGTTGAATATTTAGACCATCATACACATTGCAAGTATCTTTACTCAGTATCTTTACCTTTATACTGTAATTAGTATAAAAAAATCTTTTGAAAACGGAAAACTTACAGCGTTTTCGCCCACTTATCTTTATATTGACCACTAGACCACAGAAGCTCGTAATATTACATTAACAATAAGTACACTTTTAATACTTTCCTAATAGGTAAATTTAAATCTGTGCAGCATTAACAAATCTTTACCTAGAAATGGAATAAGCATGCACGTACTATTAATACTTAATTTAAGTAGTTCCCTACTTATTTGGTTAATCTAGGATAGGGACTTATCATTTGACGACTAAGAACAATCTTTGTTAGTTTGTGAGCTGTTTTCAAACGCATATTTTATGAGATATTTCTTATTAACCTATCTCGTTCGCACATTCAAAGGTTGCATACCACCTATGCTTTAATTTTTATGCATAAAATTTAAAGACGTATAACTTTTCCTTTTTAAACGTTTTAGCTCATAAATTTATATTTGCAATTTATATTACTTCGAATATTATATCAAAAAACAGTCAGAAGGTTTTTGGCTGACTTTTTTGTAGAATAATAATATCTGCCATAAAAAACCAACGCAGTTGTCTATTTTTGTCCAAAACAAAACCATAATTAATATAAGGATAAAGTCAGCCAACCTAGTTGGCCGTCTTCTGCAATTTCTTTTTGTTTTTCGGCAAGATGACTGCTTTACACCTATTTATGTCTGCTTTATACAAAAAATATTTTGGTGATGGCTACTTTAGGTAGTACCATATATTTGTAACCAAGGCACATATTAAGATGGGTGTCTTCTGCAAAAATGCTGACGTAGCCAGAACTGATCTAAGAGTTTTAGTAGTGTTGAAACAAGTGAATTAAATTGTACAACTTGGTTGTGTTTTTAGCAGGGATGAAAGAGTGTGTGCAGGAAATAGTGTAAATGGAACGCTGGGTAAGCTATTTCAAAGCGAGGTGGAGTCTAAATGCTAGGCTCCCTTTGTATAATACTGATCTTATCTAAAAATTGCTGTATGGAAGTGAGAGTTGGGTATGTCAGAAAAAGCATGAGAGTACGTAAAATTGATAAAAAGATCATGTGTACAGAATGACAGATGAAAGATTGACAAAGCAGAGATACAATGCGAATGTGGATGGATGTAGGTACCTGGGGAGACCAAGGTGGACATTTCACAATCAGAACGCTTTGATAGTATTCGATACAGACGTAAAAAGTCTCCGCAACCAGCGTCTATGTATGAAAAAAGTAATGAATGTAGAAGAAGCCAAGCTTTAAAATGGCTTTACAAATTAGGAATACACAGCAATATACGCAAATAATAATCAAAGTTCTTGTCACACTTGGGTCGAGAGACAGGCTGTTTGAGAAGCTCAAGAGGTTGAAACTTTTTTAATGTAGCATATCTTTAGTCAAGTTAATGAGAACGTTAGACATTTGATATTGTGGTCCGACTCCTGTGGAGGCCACAATCGTAATATAAAAATTATAATTTTGACGAAAGCAGTTTTGCTAAGGATGCCCAATTTGGAAAGGATCACCTTTAAGTATCTTATAGGTACAGGGCATACTTCTTACCCAATGGCAATGATTTTGGACATAGAGAGCTCTCAAATATAACGAAAGAATGTATACACCTGAAGAATATTTGGAAATTATGCGTCAAGGTTTAAAAAAGAACCTATGATCGTAACTAAAATGAGTTCATAGGTTTTTCCACCTACAGCAACAATGTCAAATGAGAAATCAAAATTACAAAAGATGAGTTGTGTAGCATGTGTATGAAGTCCGATTTTGAAACTGCAGAATACGGAAGTGTTGACATTAAATGAAAGATAGCCCCAAGAACAATGTCTACTAGAAAGCAGAGGACTAGAAATGGTAATGCTGAGCAAGAGTTTTCATTTTAAAATTCTTTAACCCCACTGTGGCCCCATGGCAAGCCCATAATCGAGCCGAAATTATTAAGAAACATTCAATTTATAAAACACCTACCAGATGAAGCTCGTGCGTTCTGTGATCTGTGATGGCTCACCAGATTTATTAGATGATATTGATGGATTTAACTCAAATTTAGATTTTGATTTAGAAGATGATGATCATAATATTGTTAATATTTTAGTAATAAATAATATTTTCACTGTTTATTATTAGTACTTTATTAAATGTGTAAAACTATAATTAGTTCCTAACGGATTAAAATATTTCAGTCCGTTTGCAAGAGGGACACATTTTTTGCGTTATTTTTAAAGAACAGTTTTCTTACAAATATATTTAACTTATAACTTACTACGAGTATTAACTTATTAAAAGATAAGAGATTAGTAGGTATTTTTTGACTGGAGAATTTCTGGAATAATACTGACATTTAACAATAAAAGTGACATTTTATACTAATTCGAATTTTTTATCAAGTCATATTTACAACTCCTTTCCACAGAACGTTTAAATTCGTAAATTTATTATTAAAAATAATCACTTACTAAGATTGTGTCCGTGTTAGGCCTAAATAAATATCGATAACCAAAAATATTCAGAAAACAGCCAAGTCGAGTGTCCGTTTGCTGCGGTTTCAAATTTCTGACTTCTTATTAATTTTGTAAAATACAGCCATCAATAAAACTGCCGTAACTTTTAACATAGGTACTAACTTTTGCAAGGATTTTGAAACATCTAAAAAATGTTTAAATAAATTAGAAAATGTTTGCATTCATTATTTTTTAAAAACCACGTAAAACAGCCAAAGAACAACTAAACTATCGACAGTAAAACTCAATTTATTCAAAATCAACTTGAAGTCAGTTGGCTGCTTTTTGCTGAACGCGGTACAATTAAGGGTTAGGTTAGATGTGGCTTCTTAATATTTGAAGTGAAAACTTTGTGAAAAAAACGGCGTTGCGCCCTTTTTTTGGATGGGGTAAAATCTTCTAAACTCGCGTCAGGACACGTGTCCTAATCGAAAATTCGTAAGACGGATGGAGTAACCAGCCAGCGCGGCATAGGAGAGGAAGTATCCCCCTCTCTTTCTACGGCGCGGCGAAAATGTATGCCTGCGCCTACTGTTTCGTTTATAGGGCGCAGGGCGCTTGCGCGAATGTTCGTGTGTGTTCTATTAATTGCATTTTTAAATAATGAATTTGGTTTAACTATGTCAAATGATCGTAATCTTAGCACACTGAAATACAAAACTACTATTGATGCGATGTCACATGATCTTTATTAGACATTTAAATAGGTTCGAATCAAAACTGTTCGTTTCTTACTTCAGCTAAAACCTATCGTATCAGTTTTAGAGATTGGCGATGATGGTTCTGGTAATAATGATTCTGAAAGTCAATGAAATTATGGATGAAAGTTGACTTTTCTAAGAGATAAACTTTTTAATGTAAAAAAATTGTAATAGTTTTGAAGTGTTAAATTTTTAATGTAATATAAATTATCATGTTTGTATACGAATGCGAAATGAACGAATATTGGTAATACTTTAAAAACGTAACACGTAAATGATAGTAGTTTCGTTCTGATAATTAAAGCAATACGTGCAAAATTTTTAATCAAAATAATAACCAAAATATCAAAAACGCACAACGTTAATATTTAAGATTTCACTTCTGCCGACACTCCCGGAGTGCAACCCGTTTTTTTTTTAACAAAAAAATACATTAATTATTTTCATTTTCCAGGATTTTTCAACGGCATGGCAATGGGCTTCCTGTTCTTCTGCATTTTCTGTTCGTACGCTTTATCCTTTTGGTTTGGGTACCAGCTGATGGTTGATGAACCAGAAAACTATGATGTTGAAACCATGATTGCTGTAAGTCATTTCTGCATACTCATATCATCGTTTAATCATTAAAAGGTGAATCATAGGTAGCAGTATTAGTGGTAGTCGTAGTAGTAGTAGTAGTAGGAGTAATAGTAATAGTAGTAGTAGCAATAGTAGTAGTAGTAGTAATAGAAGTAGTAGTAGTAGTATTAGTAGTAATAGTAGTAGTAGTAGTAGTAGTATTAATAGTACTAGTAGTAGTATTAGTAGTTATAGGTATATATATTATGTTATATTACGTTTACTGTATTCGCGTAACGTAAGGATGTAACGACCTCATCGCCTGCTAGCAAAACAAGACAGTAATTGAAAATTCTGAAAAGTGTAACTAGAACAGTCGGTCTGACTAGGTGCCCGAGTCCTGCAATTTCTAGTTCAGATTGGTACTGCTTTCTGTCGATTTATTGTGTTTGCTGCTATCGTGTTCTGGTTTATAAGGTAATGTAGCCGGTAATCAGGACAAGAAATGGAAACAGCGAATATTGATTTCACGTACAGCATATGTGGGCATGCCATGGATTATATGAAATCTACCGCAGCGTCGAGACGCAGATACTCACTGAGAAAATCAAGCAAATGAAACTCAATTTTTATTAAGATTCCAGTCCCAGTACTGCAAATGCACTATTGACAACTGAATGTTGCTAATGGTGTCTATTTATAGGCGACAAATATATCGTCTTCAGAAAATTTGGACATTTATTCACCTTTATATGACATCACAAAACGAAAACCTAAAATATTGCTTGAAAATATACCTTAACAAACCAGATACATATTATGTTATTAGTTGTTCCTAGTGTATAACAATAGTTCCCAAACTTTTATCTTCTTCCTTCTTTCTTTTTTTTATTCTCCTTTGTAGAATAGACCACCTGCCTTCCTTGCCAGGCAGCTCGTAAAAGGTGAGCATAGGCTTACCATCACTAACACCGTGAAATCCGACTAGGTGGTAGAGTTTGGCGGTGACTCGCTGGGATTGGTACCACCGCCTTACCTATTCCTGCCGCCATAACGTCATGACGTGTTCCAGTTCGGAGGGTAAGGTAGCCGGTAAACTTACTTTTGCTCGAGGCCTAACATCCCGACTTCAGGTTGGCAACGCACCATTACCACCTTTGGTGTCTCTAGGCGGCGTGAATTTCTTACCATCAGGAAATCTGTCTGCTTGCTTGCCTTACTATAACATAAAAAAAAATATTATTATTAACGAGCTGACTCTCATTTACAAATAATAAATAAATAAATTATTTATGACAATTTTCTAATCACCTTTGTGGTCTAGCGGTTTAGCGTCAGATTTGACTTCTTGAGGCCTCGGGATCGATCCCCGGGTCGAACAAATAAAAAACAAGAAAATGTGTATTTTCAATTTTCTAAAAAAAATAACGTTACCCGGGAATGGATATGTGTCCGATTGGTGTTAGGCTTGCCACATTGTGGGACTTAGTGTCTTCGACTAGTCGTTGGTTTCCTGGTTGTGCATTTGCCTATCTCTTCGGGAATATGGGGGTGAAGATGCTTTAGAAAAAAAAATTCTAGACAAATTACACAAATTAATCTAAACCCCAAATAAGCCGAATGTAATAGTAGTAGGGTAAACCTGGCAAATGTGCCCCAACATTCGAAGAATTCAAATAACAAACTGTATAATGGAAAACATCTTTATTAAAGTAATTATTTCTATCCTCGCATACAATTTGAATAACAAAAACTAAAAAAAAATCTCCTTAAATGTAATTAAATCGGCTGAGATCAACTTTTACTTAAAGTCTATGGTGGGGCACATTTCACGGATACATCAGTCATATGTGCCCTGTTGAAGCCTCTTATTTTCTTATTTTTTTCCTTTTCCTCTCCCATTATTTTTACCACCGCTGTTATTGCATTTCACCGAAAAGTTTAAGCAATCTTCATAGAACCAGCCAGAACACAGCAAACATTGAATTCAGTCAGTTTTATTCTTCATACGATTGTAAGACTCGAGACATTCTATAAAAGTGTTGCCATTTTCATCTGAATGTTCTTCGATAAATTCACTGAGCTGTAATTCTTCTTAACATTCCGATGAGGAAGATGCTATTGAAATATTCATCTCCCGTTTTGACCGTGCTGTGGTCAAGTTGTTTTTTTGAGGCAATTCTAGTATATCTACAAAGTCGTAAGCAATAGTCTGCAGTCTCGATTGTTCTAGAGGAAATCCTATAACTTCGAGTCTTTTAATGTGAGATATGAGTCTCAATTCATTTTCATAACCTAATTGAGAACATCTATCTATATCCTGCTTACTTTTCCAACCTTTTATTATGTATCTACGTAAGGTTCGTGAAGCTATTTCATAAATCCGACTAGCTTCATTCACTCCCATTTTCTTGCTTGTGAATATTGTTGCTTTTATCATAGTTTCTTCCATCTATCTTCTTAGATCTGCAGCTTTTTTCTTTCCCATTTCCTGAAACATAACAATTAATAAGAAATACTTCAAAATAATTTTATAATATTAATACACACATGAGGCACATTATCCGGAATAAATCAGGGCACATTAGCCAAACCATCAGCTAATGTGCCCCACTCCTTATCAACTAAAAATTTAGTCTAAAACGAAACGTAATTGTACGAATACAAAACTTCAAAGAGGTTAGTTTAAGAATAAAACTTTAAAAACTGAAAGAAATATGAAGCAAATACTTTGAATTGATATTTTAAGAGACAAAAAACAAATTTAGACTGTCATACTTACTTTTTAGTCATTTTTTCCTACTTAAAACAAATAATAACATTCACAGTGTTGTTTACTTCACCGCCATACTTGTGTCACTGACGTTTTCGGGTCAAATCAGCGACAAATCAGTGTGACCAGATTTAATTTTAAGAAAATACCGAGGCACCTCAAAAAAATA
>NJDC01003171.1:0-17252 GCA_002245475.1 Calephelis virginiensis
TATTGAGTGAAATTAGTCAATTTTGGTGGTATTTTGTACAATTTTGATGAGTGAAATTGCACAAATGAAATAATCATGAAGAAATTAGCGTATCGTGTATTTCCTCGTTGCCGCCAAATCTCATTACATGAGCTTGAGTAAACAGGCCACCGCTTTACCCAAGAGCCTGACATGACTTCCTGACGACTTATGACTGATGACTAATTAAAATTATTTGAAATGGATATAAAATTTGATGCAAATTTCTACTTGAGTAATAGCAAAATACTAACGTGAAGGCCAAAACTTAAAGAAAGAAAGAAGATAGATTAGTGCAAAGTGTGCGGCGCACGCAAGACAATAAAGGCGCCGCTATCTATATTCTATTTATCTTATTTTATCTATATTCTATTTTTTATATATATATATATATATATAAAATCAATGCCACTTGCCTTCGTTGTAATTTTATAACTCAAGAACGGGCTCACTTATCCAAACCAAATATTGAGTTTTGAATGTTTAGAATTTGAGTTCGGACTAGTAGATTATGTGAAGTTTGTATAAAATCGGTCCAGCGGTTCTTCATTTATCACCCTTTTTGTCTATATTAGTCTATATCTATACTAATATTATAAAGAGGAAATGTTTGATTTTTTTGTTTGTTTGAAATTAATAGGCTCCGAAACTACTGGATCGATTTCAAAAATTCTTTCACTCTTAGAATGCTACATAATCCCTGAGTGACAAAGGTTTTGCTTCATCAAAATCGGTGCAGTGAAAGTCAAGTTACGCAGGCGAAGCTGCGTGAAACTGAAATAAATTCAAAAAATTTTGTAAATAGGTATTTTTCAGTCAAATTCAAACTTTTTCCAGATGACAGCACAATCCTTTTTGTCATATTAAAACTTTTTTCAGTTGTTTTTGTTTTGTTTTGTTTTTTTGTATCTATGGAAGTCCCGCCTCTTATTACGTATTATTTATATACTCTTTGATAGATTAGTGGAGTTTTGGCGCCATCAAGAGAAAAGATGGTCGAAGTTTTTTCATAATTATTGAATGTCGTGTTAACATTGAGTGAAATTAGTTAATTTCGGTGGCATTTTGTACAATTTTGTTCAGTTAAAGTGCACAAATGAAATAATAATGAAGAAATTAGCGTATCGTGTATTTCCTCGTTGCCGCCAAATCTCATTACATGACCTTGTGTAAAAAGGCTTTACCCAAGAGCCTGACATGACTTACTGACAACTTATGACTGATGACTAATTATAATTGATATAAAATTTGATGCAAATTTCTACTTGACTAATGGCAAAATACTAATGAGATTGCCAAAACCTAAAGAAAGAAAAAGAAAGACATATACGTAGCGAAGCACGTACCGGGCCGCTAGTTATTTATATATACCATTTACTAACTGCCAAGCCAATTTAATAGGTACTTACTTATAATATAATTATTAGTTTAAGGTCTGGCACCGACTTCAAACCCATGTAAATAAGTAGTATATACTAAATATTCAATCTTTATTATTTTTTACTTTTTAGTCTTTAAGTCGGTTTTTATTAACGTAGTTACTTTTATTTGATACTTTTTAGTTTTTTGCTGATATGATTTAATTAATTAAAAATAAACACCGGAACAGGTGAAAAAATATAAAAAATGCTCATAAAATAAAAACTAATGGGCCAACCTAAATCAAATTTTTATGGGACCAATTCGAAGCTATTATAAGCTATTACAAGATTTTATAAATGATGCCATGAAAACTGCCAAAAAATTAGATGTCGAGGCTGAATTTTAAACTTCTAGATCCAGACCCCTAAACGTCGTAAGATTAAAAAAAGAATTTTGATTATGAACACAAAGACCACACTATAAATGATCCGAAAACAGCTTTTAAAATATAATTTAATTATGTTATTTTTTAATATATTGGATCAAGTCTTATCCCCGGTAGACGAAAGATTTAACTTACAATGACGTGTTTATTTTTTTGTTTAAACTGAGTAATGACCAAGAACAAAGTAAATTAAGAAGTATTTGTCATCTTTTGCAAGAAAAACAAAGCGAATGATTCATTGGACGTTGATGCCGATGATTCGTGTGAAGAAGTTATATCATGTCAATCTTTTTTTTTAAAAATAAATAATGATGTGGCGAAAATTCTTGAATTTACATAATTAAATAATTTGACAGTTGTATGCCCTAACATCACAAGAGCTTTGAGAATTTTGAATTTTGAGCGCGGCAAGGTCCTTTTCTTATTAAATCTAATAAAAAATTGCCTGCGCTCAACAATGAGTCAGGAAAGTAAATTTTTGAAGTGAAAACTTCTTTAGCGGCGTTGCACACTTTTTTTGGAATGGGTAAAAACTTCTAAACTCGCGTCAGATCGTCAGAACGTAAGACGGCGCACTGCGCATGCACGAATAAGACGGCGCGAGATTTAAATAAAACGTAGATTCGTTGCTGTTTTTGTATTGCTTAGATATTTCCGAAGAGTATAGGATGCGCAATAGATAATACGTCGCAATATACCTACCATTACATTCTCACAGATAGCAGACACGTATAATATCAACAGACATTGCTCTATTTGTTCCATCTTGAAAATAAGATTTATGTGTAGACGAGCAATGTTCGATGTACAGATAATATGACGACTCTCCTAGCCGTAACGTGGTCTTACTTTAGCGAGTTTTTGTCAAGCCAAACGGGTTATTGATATAAACATATTTGTGCATAAATGATAGTACTTTCATACTGATAATTAAAGCAATTCGTGCAAAATTATTCCCTAACCATTCCAAAATATCAAAAATGCACAACGTTAATATTCAAGTTTTCACTTCTGACGGCACTCCCGGAGTGCAACCCGTCTTTTTTATTTTTTCTAAAATCTTTATTAGAGATTTTTTCCGACGGTAAAAATGGCAATCTTGTATCAATCAAATTATAGCAATCAATGTATTTTATATTTTAATGTATTTGATGGAAAATAAAGAGTTATTCTAATCTACATAAATAAAAAACAATTATGATTTTAAAATTATTATATATTTAATTAATACATAATAAAAATAACTAATCACCTCGGTGGTCTAGCGGCCCGGGCCCGGTCGGGCAACAAAATAGAAAATCTATATTTTTTTAATATTTTATATAAAAAAAACGTTGCCCGGGATTGGATATGTGCTCGGTTGGCGATAAGTCGCCACCTATCACATGTGTGGGACTTATTATCTTCGGCTAAACGTGGGTGCCTTGGTTATGCCTCTGCCTACCGCTTCGGGGATATGGGCGTGAAGATACTACTTATACATATTATAAAAAAATGAATCCCTATTGAAGGGATAGATCCATTTTAGTAATTCTTTTTTTATTGTGTTGATTATTGTTGGAAGAAGGTTAGAAAAACTGGGAAAATTGCAGGACAATGCTTTAGGGCGTGTTCAGATGACCCGCACCGAGCACGCACGCGCGTTGAGCCCGTCCTAGACCCGCGCTCAGCACGCGTAATGTATCGCGTACGCCTCGCACCCGCTTTTACTACTAGTGACAGTCGATACAACACTAGCTGAAGCGCGGGAGCTAGGTGTGTGCTGCACGTACGCAGGGTGCGCGCGGGGTGCGCGCGTGACGCTGGCGCTTTGTGGGCGCGTAGTGGGCGCTTGGCGGACGCGTGGTGGGCGCTTGGCGGGCGCGTGGCGTGAGCGGATTGATTTGGTTAATGCAATTTGAGAATATTGGTGTAACAATAGGGCTCAAATTATGTCGAAAAAAAATCGAAGTGTGTTCGACGCGGGTGATGGCGAGCGTGGCGTGCGCGTGTCGTCTGAAGGCAGCCTTATTTTTTCCATACAAATTGGTAGTAGTCAAATGGTACGAAGTTCACAGGGTCGGCTAGTCTTTAATATAAATAAAATACTTGTAATACAGCTAGCTTTATACATTATCGTCAACATTGTCTATAAAAAAAACTATATTTTATTAAATACCTCCAACGAAGACATTTTTTCTAATCTTATATGAGACTAACTAAGATGTTATTTACTACTTCTAACCTAACATACCCTTTGAATTACAGTACAGAACCAATTTTATGCTATACTCTGTAAAAAAAAATATCAGTATCAGACTGCTCTATAAGAGTTGTACGTAGTCACACAAAAAGCCAGTAATCAAAAAGATTACTAAAACAAAATCAATTACCTCCTGTTTTCGTACGATTAGGATCGGATTTTTTAAAATCACTGTACTCAATTATAAAGCGAACTGATTATCAAAATCAGACTACTCTATAAAAAGCTTTGCGACAGCAAACATAAAAACATTTCCGCATCGAGCGTAGCCTCCTCATAACTTTTCACAAGTTGAAAAATGACATCTATCTAAAACCCGACGTACGTATATGAATCGTACGCATATCATCGCCATGCCCGACTAGAACAGTCAAGAATTCAAAAAAAACACAAGATGTTTGGGTTTTTTTCGAATTCTTTCTTTCGGGAAACATTTTCAATGTACACACTATTTAACTGACGATTTTAAAAAACGTTTTTAATAACGCCATCTATCTTAAGCCCAAAATACTAACTCATTATTCATTTTCTAAATCCCCAAGAATTTGTTCCATCTCCTGTTCTCTGAGCTCTCACTGTAACCATATCTTCTGGAACCGTTTTCAAATCATATGCCCAGCCTAACCACGCAAAAAAGTCTATAAATTTCGTACTAACGTTCAAATAGTTATTTCCTAACTCAGCCGCCCTATAGTCCCAAGGATACACGTGATGGTAGTTGTGAAAGCCTTCTCCTAATGATATTAGGGATACTGCTAGATTTTGGACTGGTTTTATGCCTTTGTCATAAGGTTTGGAGCCCCAGCTATGCGCTGCGCTGTTGACTAAGAAAGACATGTGGAGGTTTGACATGTAACGTAATATAGCTATGTGCCACGATGTTTTTAAGGTCTCGCCCCAAAAGTACATAGGCACAAGCGTAGGTAGAACAAAGCACACAGTGCCAATAAATGGTACGGCGTATCTGCAAACAAAATAGTTCAACATTAGTTATTATTGGTTAAGCAGATTATTGTAATAGAGTAAGTTGTTAGAAAACATGTGAATGAGATACAATTTTCTGCATATCCTCCTCGTGTTAGTGTTGTTGGCCCGGGTTTACTAAGTAGAGTAGACCATTTGCCTCTTTGCCAGGCAGTTTGAAAGAGGCAAGCAGTTCAAATACAGATCACTACCAACAAGACCACTGGTGGTAGAGTGCTGTGCAGCTTTCCCGAACAGGGATCCACTGCCTTAACTATTCCTGTCCGAATAATGACTCTTTCCTCTATCTTTAGGTTTTGGCCTACACGTTAGTATTTTGCCATTGGTCAAGTAGAAATTTGCATTAAACTTTATATCAATCTTAATCAAATATAATTAGTCATCAGCCATAAGTCGTTAGTAAGTCATGTCAGGCTCTTGGGTAAAGCGGTGGCCTCATTACTCAAGCTCATGTAATCAGATTTGGCGGCAACGAGGAAATACACGATACGCTAATTTCTCCATGATTATTTCATTTGTGCGCTTTCACTGAACAAAATTGTACAAAATGCCACCAAAACTGACTTATTTCACTCAATATAAACACGAAATTCAATGATTATAAAAAAAACTTCGACCATCTTTTCTCTCGATGGCGCCAAAACTGTCGAATAATGACTCTGTTTTGTCATCGGCCGCAGGACAGGAATGCACATGTAACATCTATGGTGTCTATAGGTCACGGTTGTCTCTTATCTTAAAGAGAGCCGTGCGCTTGTCCACTGACCTATCACATAAAAAAAAGTAATTAAAGCGCTGGGGTTGAGGGTGTACAATAGATGGCACTAATATAGTTCCATAACATATACCTGTATGTACAATAGATGGCACTGTAATAAATGCCGGACAGAATGGGTAAGAAAACTAATTAGAGTTGAGCTTACTTTTTTTGGAACCTAAGCACTGGATTCGCATAGACATCAGCCAAATCCAAGAACCTTCCTCTACGCTTGACCTCTGGATGTTTCTTCACTAAAAGCCATCCGATGTGCGAGTAGAAGAAACCTCTAGTTGCGTTATGGGGGTCGCCATCTGTGTCGCAGTATCTATAGGTATAAATAAAAATAATTAAGAGGGCGGGTAATGCCAACATTCAGTTAAAAAAGGATATTTTAAACGCACAGTTTTATGGTAATGGATGCGACTTTTAGTTTAAAAAAATTATTGACCTCTAAGTGTATGGACATGAAATACCTTTTCGTCGTGTTGGTCCTGGCTCCTTTGTAGAATAGACCATCTACCTACATGCCAGGCAGCTCGCAAAAGGCGAGCATAGGCTTAACGTCTCTAATACCGTGACATCCTAATAGGCAGCAACTCGTCCGGATTCGTACCACCGCCTTACCTATTTCTGCCACCATAACGTCAGCGCTTGCCGTTGACGTGTTCCGGTTGGGAGGGTAAAGTAGCCTATGTATGTAAGGTAGCCTGCGTATAAACGGTGGGCTATGATTTCCATACCAATTTGGTTGTGAACCGACGGTGTGAATATTAGTCGGTTTCTTTAAGTTTTACTAAATTAACATTGTACCAATTATAAACTTACATACATATATACATATCTTCACGCCAAGTCCCTTACGAGGTAGGTAGAGAGTATCGAATACCAGACCTCACTATCCTGACAAACCTGTCTGGCTTCCTTCTCTTCTTCCTCTTGGCTTCCTTGTTTGTATGAATGTAACGGAAGCCAAACAAGTCTATCAGGATCGTGACGATTCGCATTCGATACTTTCTGCCTACCCCTTTAGGGGTCATGTATGTTAAGAAAATAAAATTCAAGCTATATAAAAGTGTAAATACTTCAGAAAATTACAAGAGTTACGCAATAAACTTAATAACATTTAAGGCCTACCTGTGATGCATTCTGTGATCCCGAACCCAGTCTAAGGCTGTATTTTGGAAGGCCAAGGTGTTCATAACCATTAGGATGATCTGCAGAGGCAGCTTGGCTTTATAGGCCCGATGGGACCATAGCCTATGAGCCCCAGCGGTTATGCCAATAGCCGCAAGCACATATAGCATAAAAGCTGTAGAAATTATAAAAATTTAAGAAAGTATCTTTCTCCACTTTAAAATAAAACAGCAATAAAACATACGAATTTGATATTTGTTTTTTTTATTTCCTGGTGCTGTTCTGGTACAACTATTGTCATGCACGATTTCACCAAGAGCCCCTATAGTTTAGGGGACCTTTTATTGTATTTACGGGTTACTTAGGGGATTGTTTCTATACTATCAGCATTTAGGGGACACATAATATCTAAAGGGGACCCTAAAATTTGAGGGAGATTCGATAAATAAGCCCCTAAACTAACTTTTACTTAAATGGTGTTTTATATCATAAAGATGGATAGTGATTTGTTCGATTTTATTGGTAATTTAGATTCTAAAGCGACAGTATATGATGTCAATCGTATTCGGCCACCGACAGTTTATCGAGCTCGTCTAAATTACCTTAAAATTTGACGACGTAGATTTTTTCGTCGATATAGGTTAAGCAAATCAACATTATCATTTACATTGGAAATAATTAAACATAAATTGGAATATCCTGATAATATGTAAGTCAAATTATAAATAAGATTTGTATATCTAATTTTTTGTTTAATAAAACAAAATGATCTGGTTTTACACTAAGTTATTACATTTTTACGTATTTTAATGCTATACGTATTTTAAATCTAATGAAATACTAAAATTCCTTAAGTTTATTACAGAAATAATTTATAATCGTATAGTCATTTGCTGTCTGTAGCCGATAAAGATGGCACACGACTCTTGTGACAAGAGTATCTACATCTAGTTGGATTGTAAAGGGGGTTCCTAAGGCTGACAATAGCCTAGAAACCTTAGAAATCTTCGTTCAGAAATGTATCACGATCGGACGATCAGAGGAAAATAATATATTTAAAATAATATGTTTAATAGAATTGCGACTTAAGTTGTAAGGCAAAGAGTAAATAAATACTCTATAATAAGAGGCGGATCTTTCATTGACCTCTAAGTATGTATATATATACGTCACATACGCAGGGGTCCCCAAAGTAGGAGACAAATTCATATTTTGTAAATACAAATTTATGATACTAGCCAGTTTAGGGGATCCTGTTTGCTATATATCTTTTACTAAGGCGATAGTTAAAGGGCTCTTGGTGAAATTGGACATTAAACTTTCAAAATAACGGAAAAACTTATTACTTACTTTTTAACCTACTTGGAAAAAAGACGGACGTTATAAGTGTGTTCGAAACCTATATTTTTTATGCTATTCTATACTAAGTTAAGTACGTTAATTACGTACGTACGTAGTTAATTACGTTAAGTAATAGATTTATCCGTGATTTCTGAACCGATTTTAGAATTTTTACTTTAAAGAGCGTACTTTCAATGTCGCTTAACTCTTAAAGACGAAGTCGGTTTTTTGGAATTTAACATCGCTTAAATTATGTTCCTCAGGCGCATCGGTTCTCAAACTTTCAAGATAATGGAACAACAATTACTTTCACAGTATAAAACTCAAATGTTCTTGACATTATACTTTTATGTGAAAGATCAGTGAATAAGCAGATGGCTCTCCTGATGGTAAGAGATAACTTTTGCCTATAGACACCATGAACATTACAGGTGCATCGCTGTCCTAATCTTCAGAACATGACCGAATAATTATGGCAGCAGGAATACGTTAGTTGGTATACTTTACATATTTTTAAAGAAAGAAACACTTGTACTGTTTTACTTATCACTTATAATTTATTACTTTGTAATTAGTAGCCTACCGGTTTCGCTTATACAGCATCATCAGCATCAGCAGTTACACATCAAAAATAATATTGTTGAGTAGTTTAAGTTTTAGCCCTGATGATGCTGTATAAGCGAAACCGGTAGGCTACTAATTACAAAGTAATAAATTATAAGTGATAAGTAAAACAGTACAAGTGTTTCTTTCTTTAAAAATATGAATATTTGGAAGTTTTACCAAGCACCGACGATGGAAAATATCAAATATAGGTATCCTTTACCACCAGTGGTTAGTAATTACTTAACCAGTGCTCGCCTCTTACGAGCTGCCTGACAAAAAAGCAAAATGTCTATACTCAGCGGACCGGACCAGCAGAGAAAACCCAACCGCATACATAGTAAAAAAATAAATAGACCTAGATTGACATTTCACGGTCAAATCGCTCGAGCGTTATCCGAAGGTGGTGTCAAGAGTCTCTGAAACCGGCGAGTCTGTATGGAAAGGTTTATGAATGTGGAGGAAGTCAGGCAGGTTTGCAAGGATCGTGAGCTTTGGCACTCGAAACTCTCTGCCTACCCTGTGGGGGATTTGGCGTGAAGATCTACTATTTTGGTATATTTTATCATAACTATTTGTCGAAACGGTTTTGATATTAATATGTATCAAGCATTCTTTGTTAAATGATGTTAGGAACAAAGCAAAATTTACAAAAACTTTGACCATTCGAGTCCTACCAATGCATGAAAAATACATATCTTCACGCCAAGTCCCTTACTGGTTAGGCAGAGAGCATCGAGTGCCAAACGTCACGCTCCTGGTAGAGCTCACTTGTTTCCTCCACATTCATTACCCTTTTCATACAAACACCTCGGTTTCGGAGGCTCTTAACGCCACCCTCAGATAACTAAATGTCAACCTAGGTGTCTTCGGGTATCTCCATCCACACTCGCATTGCACATCTGCTTTGTCAATCTTTCATCTGTCATTCTTTCCACATCGCCAAACCGACGGATACTCTTTCTTATTATAACACCAACACTTTCTTTCAATTCCACTCTTTCTCGGATCTCATTTTTACGAATACGGGCAGCGAGTGCCACGCTACATATTTTCCGTACCCTGTCATAAAAAATGCCTATAGAATTTAACTTACAGAATATAAGTGTCTGCCAGCTTGCCACAGTGCAGGCCAGATAGAGCCCATACAGAGCAGCAGCATGGCCATAGCCAAAGGTTACTAAGTTCCCATACACTATCTCATACTTCCTGGGAGCTGCTTGCGGAGCCACCAACTTCTCTAACTTATCTTCTGATACTTCATTCTCTTCTCTTAAAGAAGGTGGCATTCCCATATTGTCTGAAATAATAGAGCAGTTAGAGAGTGCTGTAATAGTTGAATTAGCACGCGGCTCTCCTGATGGTAAGAGACTATTACATACAAGCACAATAGATACTACAGGTGCGTAGCTGTCCTTTGGTCAGAATATAAGGTCTATCGTGGAAGTTCGGGCTACCATACTACCGGATCATTTTTCGATATCGGTTAAAAACTGAAATGGATTATTTCCAAAATGTGTCAATTTCTACATAGTAAAAAGCAAACGAATAACGAGTTTGATAATAGAGAGGGTCAGACAAAAAAATCCTAGATGTTTTTTAAATCATGGTTTTCATCATACAAGTAAATTTGACTACAACAAATTTTAATATCTTGTTGATAAGAACGCCATCTTCATTTCTCAAGACCAACTACTTTGTTTCCAAACTTTTAATGCGCCATCTGTGATCTTTTATCGTTATCATCAATATATTTGTTTGTGTGTCAAATGGTAGTGTGGGTCATGTTTTATTTATTGATTTAATGTACTTTATAAGCATTATTATTGAAAAATATGAGCGTTCTGCACTTCTCCTACACATAAACTATAGCGTGCCGAGTTTTATGCTCCTGCGTCAGCGCAATTTTCGTAAAAAGGGGTCCAAAGTTTTGGTTGGCATCACGTATTATTATACATATAAATGAGTTCCTCACGTAAGCCAGTAATAGTAATAAGTAGTAGTAGTAATAGCTATAGCCAGAAATAGGTTTCCCTATCAATTTCATATTTTTTTTTGACAAATTCTTGTTCACAACATACGTGGACTATTTGAATGTGATTTTATTCATTTGAATACTTGAAGTGGTCTTTTACAAAGAGTATATAAATACTACGTAATAAGAGGCGAGACTTCCATAGATACATAGCAAACCCGAATTTGTATAAAGTTTAATTGAAAAAATATAACCCGTATAATTTGAAAGTAAGTCTAAAGGCATTCAGATATAAGGCAACTAGTGTCATATGATTTGGGCGAATAAAAAACATAGCAAACTAATTTTTTTAATTTTTTGATATGAAAGTTGCGCCAAACTGGTCTTCTAGGGGGAAACTGCCCCTCTTTGCCCGTACCTCGATGCGCTCATGCCTACAGATTACAATGCAGACACATATCAAACTTCATAAACTTGGGCCTTCTGACTATGAATTCTTCTGACCACAGAGGAGATGGCTTAATTTCATTTTAAAAAATATAGGCTTACCGATTGCACTACGGAATATCGAAGTTTGAAATGTCAATGTACTGTATTCATAATGTTCATCAGTACGATGTACTTACGTTATTTCGACAGTACGGTATGACGAAGTATTGTATTGAGAATGTTCATAAAATCGACGTTCTACGGAACTTCCAAAGGTCGCTATATCGAAGTACTGAACTTCGAACGTTTGATTTCGATTGCAGAATTGTTTAGAGCCGGCGCTACAATTATACCTCTGAGGTAGCAAGAAGTAGGTATATCTTAAAATAATTTAACCTTTGCTGAAATATAATTAAGGTTAAAAAATACTTATAATTACAAGAAAAACTAAGTTTTAAGCAAATTGCATATACGCTAGACCGCATTCATATTTCACAGTTTCCTTTTTTTGTTAGATATAGTATTTTGACGAGCGCATTCTAGAAGAGTTAGGCAGAGGTACAACCAGGGCACCGACGATTAGTCGAAATCACTATGTACTTATTCCTATAATATGAGTTGTGGCCAATCTATGGACAACCGGGAACTTATCAAATCCCGAATTTAAGAGAAAATTGGGAAAAGCAATTCTGTATTTCCCAGCTTGGGGTTTAAACCCGAGAACTTAGCTCGTCAACGTCAACAACCGTGTCCCTAGACCACAGAAAATGCTCTATGTTCTTTTTATAATCATTGAACTATTTTTGTGTAAGTGCTTGGGATGTGTTTAAATTGTTAAGTGAATAAGAAAACAGATTAAATGTAAACACCTTAACATTTGGTCCGAGTTTGAAGAAGATTTTTTTATATAATAGAGATGAGAGATGGGGCTTAAATCCCAAGCTGGGAAATTTATGTAACAAAAAAGGAAACTATGAACTATGAAGGCGGTCTAGCGTATATGCAATTTGCTTAAAACTTATTTTTTATTGTAGAAGTATTTTTTCGCCTCTGTGGTCTAGCGGTCCGGGTGTTGGACTTGACTGCATGAGGTCCAGGGTTCGAATCCCGGGTCGGCCAACATAAAGAAAATTGGATTTTTCCAATTTTCTAATAAAAAAATGTTGGTCGGGATTGGAAATGTGCCCGGTTGGCGATAGGCTTGCCACCTATCACATTGTGGGACTTAGTATCTTCGGCTAGTCGCGGGTGCCTTGGTTGTACCTCTGCCTACCTCTGCCTACCTCTGCCATGGGCGTGAAGATACTTTTTTTTTTACTAAGTATTTTTTAACTTAATTATATTTGAGCAAAGGTTAAATTATAAATCATACCGTACTGTCGAACTAACGTACATCGAACTGATGAACATTATAAATTTATAATGTTCATCAGTTCGATGTATTTATACATCGACATTTCAAACTTCGATATTCCGTAGTGCAGACGGGCTTACCCATGTCAATTCATAGCTTTTAAACAACAAAACAAAGCACTCACATGCTCTTGTACAGTCGACTGTTAATGGCTTTATATTTCTGTATTATTCCTGAGAACTCATAGCAATTGCTCTTCAGGTGCCTTAAGAATCAATGAGCACAATAAAACAATGACAAAAAGCTAACCAACATTTTTATTACCTTTATCAACTAAGTTATTAACCAAACTTAATTAATTTTAAAACAAGTTTATGGTCCAAACAGACAATTACGTAAAGCATGACGCGCAGCAGTTCCTGAAGTTCCCAAAGATAAAGTCAAAGACACTTAAAACCTTATTTCGTGCTTACTTAAAATTATGTATTTATAAATTAAATTAGTTGAACAATAATTTATGTTACTCACCGAAGCACCGACGTCTATTAGCCAAATATACTTAACTGCTCCGAGCAAAAAGCTGAAAAATGACAGTCACGTTAAACAAAATACTTTACATACATTTTTAAAAAGTACCCACACAATTACCGATACTCTCTGCCTGCCCCGTACTAAGGAACTTGGCGTGAAGATATGTAAGTATGTACCCACACAATTTTTATCACGGATATAGTAGCAATAACATTTGTAAGTAAATTTTATCTAAGCGTTCCAAGTTTTTGTTGTTGATTTGCATTTGGCTCCCACTCGAAAACTGTGCGGAGGAGCGAAAAGGTCCAAAAAATGTTCAGGACCACGTCTTCGGTCTATTTCAGTAATAAAAAAAAAATATTTAACTTATGGGTTAGGGTTTTATGCATTTTTAATAATATATTTAAGACATAAATCCTTCGAACTGACACCACTGAGTTTGTAAAGGTCATCCGTTGGGAAGTAATCTTTAGTAGGGCTCTTTAAGCTCTCTCTACCTCCATAAATCAATTTCCGCTCCATACGGACCTAGGATTTCATGGCTTCAACGCAATACCAAAGTGCAGAACGAATAGAACTAAGTACATGCGTCTAAGTCTACGTTTATTTTTATACCGTTTTTCCTTTTCACGGGTCAGCTGGTACACATCTCTGTTGCTGGAGATAAGCTCGCCCAATGTACTGTATTATCTTTATGTTTGTGTTTAGTGTTAACGTTTTTTTTTTTGTGTACAATAAAGATAATATTATTATGCTTCATTTTTGATTACTTTTAGAACAACTGTTTACCTTAAACACTTTAGCTATTTTTCTACTAAAATTTTTTTTTTGAGTTCTTTTGCCCCTCTGGGGCCGACTCAGATCTTGGCGATGCTGCCATGTCTTCCGTATGAATAAATTATTTTTACTGTCATAAGTCATTTCAGGTGGAATACGTCGTAAGTCATAGGTTATAAGTCAAAGTCATGTCGAGGTCTTGAGTAAAGCGATGGCTTCGTTACTTAAGCTTGTTTAGTGAGATTTGGCGCAGCGAGGAAATACACGATACACTAATTTCTTCATAAATAGTTCACTTGTACACTTTATCTGAACAAAATTAAACTATTTTCCACCTAAATAGACTAATTTTACTCAAATTTACAAAACATCAATAATTACGAAAAAAATACGACCCTCTTTCACAATGGCGCGAAAACTCTTTTTTTTTAGTCCATTCATTTAGTATTATTGAATTCTTTTTCTCATTATTTGTTTTAAATTCTTTTTTTAATTTTCATTTATTATCATTAATAGCTCGTTTTAAAATGTCATATCTGGGTCTTGAGTAAAGCGGTGGCCTCGTTACTCAAGCTCGTTTACAAGATTTGGCGGCAGCGAGTAAATACACGATACACTATTGTCTTTATAATTATTTCGCCTGTGCACTTCAACTAAACGTAATTAAACTAATGACCACCTAAATTAACCAATTTCACGATGGTGCCTATACTCTTTTATTATTATTAGTCGGACGTTACGCCGTACCTACTACGAGTCATGACGTAACCAGCCTGTGAATGCGACTGCGGTCAGTAACAACCAGCTTTATGCTTTGTTTAAATTATAACCATGCATCTTGTAGTTTGTATCGGATAAAAATTGTCACTGTTTTTTTTTTTTTTAGTTTTTTTATAGATCAAAACTGTTATCGATTCCGAAACGTTTCTCAAAATTTGGCTGGTGCTTTAGATGTATTCCTGTATAAATTTTGTCAACATTCTACTAGTAGTTTTTAAGTTCCACTTAACAATGCATACATTTTTCACTTGAAGACCGTATCATAAAGTAACAAAAACCGATAGTCGTATTATAATAAAGTTAACATATGACCGCCTCGGAATCACGACCCAAAAAAAGACAGTTAAACTTTCTAAAAAGAACAATTAAAACGGGTTGGCGATTGACGGTGTAATATTTTAACATTAACGCACAAAAAAATATACATTCGAATTAAGAACCTCCGCCTTATTTGAAGTCACTTAAAAATAAACAAGTTCCTGTTTTCTTACCACTATTTAATGTTAAAATCTACTCGTACATTAAATTAGATGATTTAACAATCGGGTTTAAGTTATTCAGAACTAGCGACCCACTCGGTTTCGCACGAGTATAAAATATACATATAAACCTTCTTCCTTAAACACTTTAATATTTAAAAGGAACGCATCAAAATCAGTGATGTCGATTGAAAGATTTAAGTATACAAAGGGACATAGGGACAGAAAACGTGACTTTGTTTTACACTATGTAGTGATAGCGATAGTGACAGTGATTAGTACTAAATCGTCAAAGCAAGTCAGGCTCTAGAGTGAAGATCATTTAATGAGATTTTGGCGACAATGAGGAAGTACACGATACGCTAATTTCTTAATTATTATTTTATTAGTTCACTTAAAAAAAATGCACAAACTGTCATCAAAATTGACTAATTTCACTCAATGTACGCACAAAAATCAATAATTACGAAAAAACTTGGTGGTCCAAGTTTTCAGCCGATGGCGCCAAAACTCTAGTGTGCGGTCTAACATAAAAAATGTATCTATGTACCTACTTAAAAGTCAAACTAAGGACCTCCTTGGCTTTGCCTCGATGGAAATAAAAATTTCGAAGTGGTACTCAATAGTAATATTTTGTCAACAATCTCATGATTTGCACAATATAATACATGAACGAAGTTCTTTATGGCAGGCTTGGAGGAGATAGGGATTTTGCTGCGCAACCGAAAAGAAAACCGTTAAATGAGACGTGCGCAGGTGCGACAGTATACACTAGCGAGTAGTGTCCTTTCTCTTTCTCCCTCTTTCTTTTCGTTCTCTCATCCCTTATCTCTCTATTACCATTCCACCCCACCAATGCATAATATATACTCATGAGTTAGCCAAAGGAACTTCCTTCCTACCTGCTCCACGACACCACATCTTTTTTACATACTCTTTGACAGACTAGTATGGATTTGCATAAGTAGGTATATAACCTGTCTTAGCTTGTAGATTTTAGAATTTTAGGCTTACCTAATTACAAATCGACCAAAACATCGTCATTTTCAATGTTTGCGCTGATATTTTAAAAGACACACAATATATTGATACTATTTTAAGTTTATTATCTGTTTGAGTCACTTTATATTAACGCTTTTTCTGCGTCTATCCGTTTAAAAGAATAAAAATAGTCTAAAAAGTAAAAAATACCTTTAGATTATATTATGTCATAACCTATGCATGTAAAGAACTTTAATTTGAATATAAAAATTTTCTCAGCCGTAAACAATTAATTGTGTGAGTTTTTTCTAAGAACTATGACCAAATTTAATCCATTTACATAACAAGATCAGCGGCTTCCAAACTTTTAACGAAGATAATATTTAAATTAATTACAAAGTTATTACGGCAACAGGAATAAATAAGGCGGTAGATGCAAGCAAAGCAAGCAAGCACTCTGCCACCAGTGATCTTGATGGTTATTATCTGTGACCTGTACTTGCCTTCATTTTAATCAGTGTGACCAGATTCAGTATTTTAATACTTTTTTAGTATATTTCATCGATTTTGCCGAACATCAGTATATTTTCAGGTATATTGCTGGTAGTCAGTATTTTTGGGTATATTTTGGTTGAAGTTATGGCAACACCGTAGTGAGTGAACGTCTTTGCGACAATGTTTGCGGAATTCCCCGGAACGCGAATATCGGGACTTTCCCGGATTTTGTTTATTCTTATCTATGAGCAAAGATGAGTAATTTACAGATACGACAAGAAAGACGGTCGTTGCTGGCATTGTAGTATTGTATTACATATACAATTTTCAATCAATACATAGTATTAATCAGATTTGCAGATTGTATGTCCGCCTTAAGCTTTACTATTGATGGACCGGTTTTAATGTGGTTTGCACTATTAGATAGAGTGTAATTCCTAGATTACATCCATTCAAATTCTTTGTGTTTCATGAATATCAGCCTACCTGGACGAATTCGGGACGGACCGCTAGTTAATAATATAATTTTCATATAATTTTCTATATAATATAGTTAACATAA
>NJDC01003171.1:24603-57694 GCA_002245475.1 Calephelis virginiensis
ATTGCAGAGAGAGTGGGAAAACAATACTACATTTTTTCAATAAAAAATAAAGTATTGTTTTCCCACTAATAAACCCGGCGAATTTCGTACCGTTTGACTACTAAAAATTTGTTTAGTAGTCAAACGGTACGAAATTCGCCGGATCGACTAGTCTTTAATATAAAATAAAACACTTATAATACTGCTAGCTTTATACATTGTCCTCAACATAGTCTAAAAATAAATTAGGGTATTTTATTGGGTACCTATAGCGAAGACACATATTTTTCTAATCTTATACTATGAGACCAACTACTAAATGTTATTTAATACTTTTTCTTTAATATAAATAAAATACTTGTAATACAGCAAGTCCTTGAATTGTCATAAAATAAATCAGAGGATTTTATCAGCTAACGAATATACATTTTTTCTAATCTTATAGGTATTACTATGAGATAGGATTTTAAACTTAAATCGTCGCGAATTAATAACATTTTTAATTATTTATACGGGATACTCAACTATGCAACTAGGCCGAAATATCGACAAATAAAATAAAAAGAGATCGTGAGTATCCCGTATAAATAATTAAAAATGTTATTACTATGAGATGTTTGAGAGTTGTACACAACTTTATCATATGTTCCTACCTACTACTACTAACCTAACCTAATCTACCCTTTGGATTACAATACAGAACCAATTATGTGTTATACTCTTTCTAACAAAAAAAAATCGATATCAAGCCGCTCTGTAAAAGTTGTACGTACCTAATCATACAATAAAATCAGTAAGAAACAATCTTACCTCCTGTTTTTGTACGATTGGGGTTGGATTTTTTAACTACCGCACTCATCATAAAGCAAACTGATTATCAAAATCAGACAACTCTATTGAAAGCTATCCGACATCAAACATAAAAAATATACGCATCCAGCGTAGCCGTAGTCGAAAAACGCTATCTATCTAAAACCCAGCGTACGTATATGAATCCCACGCATATCATCGCCATACCCGACTAGAACAGACAAGAATCCGAAAAAACCCCAAACATCTTTCTGAAAAACGTTTTATAATAACGCCATCTATCTTAAACCCAAAATACTAACTCACTATTCATTTTCTAAATCCCCAAGAATTTGTTCCATCTCCTGTTCTCTGAGTTCTCCCTATAACCACATCTTCTGGAACCGTTTTCAAATCATATGCCCAGCCCAAAAACGCAAAAAAGTCTATAAATTTCGTACTAACATTCAAATAGTTATTTCCTAGCTCAGCCGTCCTATAGTCCCAAGGATACACGTGATGGTAGTTGTGAAATCCTTCTCCTAATGATATAAAGGATACTGCTAGATTTTGCACTGGTTTTATGCCTTTGTCATAAGGCTTAGAGCCCCAGATATGAGCTGCGCTGTTGACTAAGAAAGACATGTGGAGGTTTGACATGTAACGTAATAAAGCTATATGCCACGACGTGTTTAAGGTCTCCCCCCAAAAGTACATAGGGATAATTGTCGGTAGAACAAAGCATACGGTGCCGATAAATGGTACTGCGTATCTGCAAACGAAATAGTACATTACTTATAGTTCATTAAGCGTATTATTGTAATAATTTGTTAGAAAACATGTGAATGAGATACAATTTTCTACATAATCCTCCTCGTGCTGGTGTTGTTAGTCCGTGTCCACTAGAATACACCATCTACTTCTCTGCGAGGCAGAGACGGGTTAAATGTCGAGAGCGCCCTAGGCAAAAAAAAATAATGGCGTCCCTGAAGCGGGCTATTATTCTAGGTATTAGTTTGTGAGTTTGGCTATTTAGAGAAATCTTTATATTTACTGCCTAAACGATTTCGTCGAAATTAATTTGGTAGTTTTGAGGGATAATGCTGCTAATTACTTGTGTTGTACTTTTTTCATTTTCTCCCGCGCCTCTCATAACCTCGCGCCCCTAGGCAAGTGCCTAGTTTGCCTTAAAGATAATCCGTCACTACTGCCAGGCAGCTAGGAAGAGGCAAGCAGTTAAAATACTGGTCAGTACTAACAAGACCATTGGAAGTAGAGTACTGTGCAGGAACTTTACCGAGTAGGGATCCACCGCTTTAACTAATTCTGTCGGAATAATGATTGTTTTATCATCGGCCGTAGGACAGGTACGCACCTGAAACATCTATTGTGTCTATAAGTCACGGTTATCTCTTATCATAAGAAGAACCCGTATGTTTGTTCGCTGACCTGTCATTTAAGAAAAGAAGTAATTAAAGCGCTGTGGTAGAGGGTGTACAATAGATGGCGCTCAGTGCTATAATACAGGGTGTCACAGTAGACCCTTAGCCTAAGAACTCACGGAGCGGTTTTTACCCGCGCCCGCGGCGTTTGCGGGCCCGCAGCTTCTGTAGAATGTAGAAAACAAAGTCGCTTCGTGTGTCCCTATGTCCCTTTGTATGATTAAAACTTCGCAACGGATTTTGATGCGCTCTTTTTTAATACATAAAGTGATTGAAGAGGAAGGTTTATATGTACATTTAATGACCGTGCGAAGCCGGGGCTGGCTGCTGCTAAAATGTAAGAGCACCCGCAGCGCCCGCGGTAGTTTGCGGTTCCCGCGGCATCGATCGCCCGCCGGTAGAATCATACTTACAAGTTTTCGGGTGAAGATTTTAACCGCGACGGCTTTGTGACCGTACAAATTAACGGTCTCGTGAGTTTTGAGATAAAACCGCAGTTCCGCGAACGTCGCGGTTGCGGGTGAAAACCGCCCCGAGAATTTTTAGCTTTGGGAAGCAGAGCGTGGTGATCTTACGCACTGTATAGTTTATGTAAAAAACATTTAAAAATTTTAACTGCATTTTTTTGCAATTAGATTAGGTTAGATTAGGCATAAAGTAAAGTCTATGCCAAAGGTTTTATCAGGCTTACTTTACGGTGTTTTTAGTAGAAGTAGGGTTGCTAACACTGATAACTTAAAGTGATGTTTTTTTTTAATTTTTTAAGATATCAAAAAATATTTTTTTTAACTCAGATTTTTTAAATAGTTTTTACTTAAGCTACACAGCGCGTATGGCCACCACACTCTAGCTTCCTAAGGTTCTACTGTCGCACCCTGTATGTACTGGAATGTACAATAGATGGCACTGTTATAAACACTGGATAAAATAGTTAGCTAGTTAACAAAAAAAATATTAGAGTTGAGCTTACTTTTTTTGGAACCTAAGAACTGGATTCGCATACGCATCAGTCATATCCAAGAACCTTCCTCTGCGCTTGACGTCTGGATGTTTCTTCACTAGAAGCCATCCGATGTGAGAGTAGAAGAAGCCTCTAGTCGCGTTGTGAGGATCAGCATCTGTGTCGCTATATCTATAGATATAAATCAATATAACTAATTAATTAATAAAACCGCCTTCAACTATATTATTAGGTATTACGTCGCGATTTGATAATTCATTCTTCGAAATAGCGAACAAATTTTATCAGCATTTTACTAAAAGAAGTCAAAATATACGAGGGTGGATCCAAAAGTTCTAAGCCCGACCAAGAAAATGAAAGAAAAGTGGGTCTAAATTTATTTTTATTTTTCGACAAAGTCTCCATCTAGCTCAACACACTTCTTCCACCTGACCTGCAACTTGTTTATCTCCTCGAAAAAAAAATATTCCGGAAGGTCGGCGAAATAGTCGTTTACTGTGACTATCACCTCATCTTTGGTGGAAAATTTCGAGCCACCCAAGTGTTTTTTTAAATTTGGAAATAAACAATAATCCGAGGGGGCTAAATCCAGCGAATAAGGTGGGTGGGGCAGCAATTCGTAGCCTCAGTCATGGATTACAGACATTGTTTCAACCGAAGTGTGAACACGTTCATTGTCTTGAATAAACAAAACTTTCTTACGCAACATTCTCAGCCTTTTTTCTTTTATTTCTTCCCGGAGTCTTCGTAAAAGGTTACTATAATAACTAGAATTTATAGTTTGACCTTTCGATAAATAATCTACAAAAATAATGCCCTTCGCACCCCAAAAAACAGACGCCATGGCTTTTTTAGTCCACGAACTTTTGGATCCATCCTCGTACAAAAGTTAATGCATTATTAAGTACTAGCAGCCCGTCCCGGCTTCGCACGGGTGAACAAATTTCTAATTTTTTATAGATATAACGTAACCAGTGTTCATCAGCGATAATCAAATGGACCCATCAGTTTCGAAGCCTATTGAATACAAACAAACACACAATCAAATCTTTCCTCTTTAACATTATAGTGTAGAATGTAGATATATACAGACAGCAGCCAATTCCAATTGTATTTTGAAACCATACAGGAAACTATCGAAATACCCACTTAAAATTCCAAATCTGTTTAACCGTTTAGAAGTTAGGTCTGTGAAATAGGTAAGTACGGAAGGATCATTTTTACAACCCGGTGCCTATTACCCGTTGTCCCGTGGCATAAAGTATAGTCCCGCTTCAAAAAATAGCCTATGTTCATCAGGGACAGTATTCGCTTTCAATCGTTAAATAATTTTCAATACAAACAAACCAGCAATCAAATCTTTCCTCCTTATAATTTGTGTATCTATCCTGTCAAACGTTCTGAGTGTGCTCGTAGTTACCTACGTAACGGCAATTAATTTTAATGTACATATATAGAAACATTTATTTGCTCTGCATAATACTTGTCTGTGAAAATGTGGAAATACACTTACAAAATTTCAACCCAATCGGTAAAGCCGTTTAGTAGTTGACATACCGACAGCAGTGCCACCTATCTCAACACGAAAGGGTAATAGAAGTTAGGCATGTGAAATAGGGAAACAGGTAAGTAAATAAAGTCTAACCATAAAAATTAATTTAAAGCAAATAGAGGCAATTGCAGAAAATATTTATTTATGAAATTATTTTATAATGTGTAAAAGTAACATGGTATTTATCAAGTAAAACACCTTGTATTTGACATTAATTATTTAATTATTTAACACTTTATTGCACACAAAAACTAAAATACACGAGAAGTTAAAAATGCACAAAAGGCAAGCTTATCTCTAACTAAAGAAATTTCTTCCAGCCAACCCAAAAAAAATTAAGCTGTGAAAATAAAGTTTAAGGCATCGTGTACAAAACAATTAACTATAGCTACACTCAGAACAAATAAATAAAAATATACTAATAAAGTGTATAAAAAAACAGGTACAATTATAATTATTAAGATATCTTATATGAGTATGTTATTGTGTCGACGATAAGTAATGTTCCTTCAATCTTTTCTTAAAAGTAGGTAAAGAAGGGCTGTCACGAATCACGGTAGGAAGGGAATTCCACAATTTGATTGATTGGAAAGTAAAAGATTTAGAATAACAACTAGAGTGCGAAGCGGGAAAACGAAGTAATATTAATCGTTAAAAATAAGTCATATTATTAATTACATTTTTTTTAATGTTTGTATTTTAGTCAGGATACATTTGCCGATGTTCTTCTACGCAATCTTCTTCATAATCTTTTAAATTCGCAATCTTGTAAAAATTGCTTTTGCTCCTCGTCAACAGTTAGCAGTCTACCGAAAAAATCTTGCTTCAACTTGACTGCTCTCCCAGCAGTCTCATTAACTACTTTCAGATTTAGTAGTTTGTTTTTAGCATGTTGATACGAAACATTATCTTTGAAAAAAGTATCACCAATTTTAAATAGATTAAATAAGGACTTGCTTTTGTCGATGTTTTTTTTTTACTGAAAATAAAAAAGAGGAGAAATAAGTTATAAAAATTTGTACGTAATAAAATAAAATACGAACTGAATTTTGAGACTTACCATACAACGTGCCACAAAGCTCTTTTTCGATGGGATACAGCGTTTACCGTGGGCAGACGGATTTACTTTGGTTAAGTTAGCAACCATTTAAACTTTCGTTTCGTCATCTACAGTCTACATCATCATCAAATAGTGACAAGACAGACACTTCTTCCGTCAATCTGTAAAGCTACCTTTGAGATGCTGTTGTCAATTTTTTTTATGATGTTGGAAGGCAAACAAGCAGATGGATTTCCTGATGGTAAGAAATTCACGCCGCCTATAGTCACCAAAGGTGGTAATGGTGCGTTGTCAACCTGAGGCCGGGATGCTAGGCCTCGAGCAAAAGGAAGTTTACCGGCTACCTCTCCAAACCGGAACACGTCATGACATTATGGTGGCAGGAGTAGATAAGGCGGTCATAACCTTTCATAGTCTGCAGAAAGCACAAATCCTGGTAATGTGCTTTGACTGATAAAATGCATTGCATCAAAGGCTTGACGTATAATGTCACGATAAACAGGAAGATGTCTGACAGAGCTGCTTTGTCTTTGTTAGAAATTCTCCATAGATAGCTAAGTAACGATATTTTTAATGAGTAAATTGTTCTCGTCATCCACCGACCTTGAAGCACGGCACCTGGAGGCCATAGCATAAATTTGTTTACTGTATATCCGCTAAGAAATATTATTGAGAGCTCGATTAACTCTCGATAGTCTTCCTTGGTAATTTCTTTAGTTAATTCAGATTGGTAAAATTGGATAAGTGCCTCAATAGTTGCTTCAATAAACGCAGCATCTCTTATACTTAATTGACACCAATCTAATGCTCCCACTAATTTTGGAGTAATAGACTTTTCTTCATAGCAGTTTTATTTATATTGGTATGTGTCGCTGTTAAGTTTAACAAATTTTCTTGTGAATCCATTAAATTCAGAATCACACGACACAGTTTCTTGTATCGGATCATAAGACGATGTCGAAAGAGCTAAGGGTGAAACGTAGTTAGCTCGTCGTGTTTTCTTCTCAACGTTTCTAAGGTCGGCCCGGCTCTCTTCGACGCTGCAAGAAAATCCTACTCATGTAATAGTAAGATTTGCACTTTATTTAACACTTAAATGCACTTCACGAATATTACAGAACAAAACTTCCCTCAAAACTACCAGAACTTGACAATTAGTCAAGTTCTGGCATATTAAGGGAAGTTTTGAGCCAGTAATTTGATGTTTTATATTCCCTATTAAAAATATTCCCTTTTGAGAACTGCCCAACTCTACCGACATGTGTACACAACAAAACTACTTGGAAACATTAAAAGCTATGGTTTTTTATGAAAACCAGTGTACCAATGCTATGTTTACGTTTATTCTACGTGTTGAACACTGTCATCATTATTGGCCAGTTTTGGTTATTTTATTGTATTCATAAATATATGTATTAAAGAAATTTTACAAATGCCTTGTTGTTTTGTATTAGCATAATGTCAAAAATTTAATTGTCATCTTCTTACGACAAATTACCTTTAAGTTTCATGCTCTAAAATATATGATATTTTTATGGCAAAAGATTGCATACAAGCACCGGTTCCCCTTATGATAAAATAACAATTGTCAACTGTACACACCAAAATGCTTGGTTTGTATCTTATTGCCGGGATATTTGGCTATTTGTGCAAATATACCAGCCTTTCCCAAAGTGGGCGATAACGCCCCCTTGTGGGCGCTGGAAGCCTAGAGGGGGGCGGTATAAATCTTGAAAAAAATGTTTTTTTTTAAACTAGGCGCAACAAATATGTTATTGAGGTTATTGACAAGAAAAAAACGAGGGGGGGGGGCGCTACAAAACAACTGATTTTCAAAGTGGGCGTTACATGAAATAAGTTTGGGAACCTCTGAAATATACCATAGACCTTATACATCTGGCACGGAACGCTATATTGAATGCAGACGTAATAGTAGCAGAAATTTATTTTTTATATGCTAGATGTTTTTATGTATGTTACCTTGATATAACCCTGTTTACTAGAATTTCCAAAATCGTGTACGCAAGATACCGTTTACAACCGTTAGAGGATAACGCAAAAAAAGTCCAAAACACCCAAGATCCCACCCTAAGGCGAGGTACGGTCTCACAGGAGACACCCTCAGGGAGGGGGGTCCCAGGCCCCACCCAAAATTCAATCTCTGGCTGAGCACTCTGCTCGCCCACTAGCCCGGTGACGTTGTTAAAGTCTATAGACGTACACAACATTAGTCATTTCATTTTTAATTATTTATACGGGATACTCACGATCTCTTTTTATTTTATTTTATTTTAGTGACAAGGACGTTCAAAAAAGAAGAATTAGACGGAGGGTTGACAGGCTCATCTGTCAGTAGATCCTCCTGTCAAAAGTTACAACTCGCCGCCGCAGTCCCTTCGTGACCACGGCCTATGCAACTAGGCCGAAATATCGACAAATAAAATAAAAAGAGATCGTGAGTATCCCGTATAAATAATTAAAAATGTTATTAATTCGCGACGATTTAAGTTTAAAATCTTATTAATCATTTCGAAAAAAAAAAGGTCTAAAACACCTTATTTGTTTGTATCTTAACATTTCTAAGAATTTGACCGTAACTTACTTCCACAATAGGTGGTTTTAATGATATTGAAAGACAAACTAGCAGACGGATTTCCTGATGGTAAATAATTCATACCGCCTAGAAAGACCAAAGGTGATATGACGGGATGATAGGCCTCGAGCAAATAGGTAGTTACTGGCTACCTTATCCTCTGAACCGAAACACGTGCAATCCCGGCGAGTCGCTACGAGACTCTACCACCTAGTCAGATTTTACGGTTGTTAGTGACGGTAAGCCTGTGCTGGTATTTAACGAGCTGCCTAGCAGGAAGGATGATGCTTATACTGCAAAGGAGCCTAGATCAACACGGGGGAAAGAAAGTATAATAATTCGCTTTGGCACAGTATTTTGGGGCAATTCATTAAATAAAGATATTCCTTTTAGATCTCAGAAGCATTTCTTCTGGTGTTCTGGGTGAAATGCATTAGGTCTAATTTTGATCTCCTTCAAACAGACAGTTGCAAACCTTTTTTTCAAAAGCATGGTATCTTAGCAGTACCTTCATTATATATACTACAATAGAATAGACAATAACAAGTGCTAAACACAATATGAAAGGCATAAAACAGCTTCTAATGGTAATACTGTGGTCTTGATGATTCAGCGTATTTATCCTGCCTGCTTCACTACGAAACATTGATAAAATTATTAAACATTTTAAATTCAAATATCAATCAAATGCTAAAAGCCAAAGCTTTTTATGACGTTAATGAATACTTTAATTGTAAATGGGATTCGTAATTATTGATAATTAAGCATTAAATTAATGTTTTATAATGTTTAATGAAATGAATTTGTATTGTATAATGATTACGACAATATAATTTAGATTTAATTGAAATTTGACAAGATGTAATTGTATTTAACTTAAATGGATGATTTTCCTTAAACTTTATTTGTGTATATTAATATAAATAAGAGCAGGCTAGTTGGTCTACAACTGTGCGATTCCGAAGACATTTTTTACCCCGTATAACACTTTTGTGGAATCAGTTACCGAGGGCGGTATTCCAAAACGATTATGACTTGGGAACCTTCAAGAAAAGAGCGCACTCATTCCTTAAAGGTCGGCAACGCATCTGTGATACTCCTGGTGTTGCGGATGTCCGTGGGCGGAGGTGATCACATTCCATCAGGTGACCCACTTGCTCGTTTGCCTCCTCTTCTATAAAAAAAAAGTTAAATTTTATTTCTTAAAATTTACGTACTTTTTCCTAAATTATATTTGTACGCCACTAGGCCAGGGTAGTCACTAGTCATTCTTTTGTAATGTAATTGCAGTTTAATTGAATTGAAAGTTATTATATTATTAAACTATATCCCATTTGATCAACTGTTATATGTTTATGAACACTATATAACGTACCGTAAGCTGTCGTTATATACTATACGTTTTATACTAATCCTATTAATATCGCCTCTGTGGTCTAGCGGTTCAGTTGTTGGACTTGACTGCATGAGGTCCCGGGTTCGAATTCCGGGTCGGGCAACAAAAAGAAAATTTGGTTTTTCCAAATACAAAAAAATTTTGCTCGGGATGTGATACGTGCCTGGTTGGCGATAGGCTTGCCACCTATCACGTTGTGGGACTTAGTGTCTTGGGCTAGTCGTGGGTGCCCTGGTTGTGCCTCTGGCCTCTGCCTACCTCTTCGGGGATATGGGCGTGAAGATACTTTTTTTTCTATTAATATTATAAATGCGAAAGTTTGTATGTTTGTTTGTTTGTTACTCTCACGCAAAAACTGCTCAACCGAATTTCATAAAATTTGGTACGCACATAGAGGGTCACTTGGATTAACACATAGGATAGTTTTTATTCCGAAATAATGTTCCTGTAGGACCACACGGGCAACTCCGCGGGCAACATCTAGTCTACTCTATACGTAAAAGAAAGTCGTTTTAATTACACTATTTATTGCTCAAAAGCTTCTGAACCGATATGACTGAAAATTGATAGTAAAGTAGCATAGAAGCCGGAGGCGGACATAAGATACTTTTTATCCTGTTCCACCACGAGAAAATTGGTAAAAAAACGACGGGTTGCGTTCCAGGAGTTCCGGCAGAAGTGAAAACTTGAATATTAACGTTGTGCATTTTTGATATTTTGGAATGATTAGGGAATAATTTTGCACGAATTGTTTTAATTATCAGTATGAAAGTGCCATCATTTATGTGGTAGAACACAATATTCATTTATTGCGCTGTCGTACACAAACATGAAAACACGAACATTTACGCAAGCGCCCTGCGCCGTCGAATCAGTTCGCGTGTCCTGACGCGAGTTTAGAAGTTTTTACACATTCCAAAAAAAAGTGCGCAACGCCGCTAAAGAAGTTTTCACTTCAAAAACATTTCAATTTTTTCCATACAAACTGAAATTGTGAAACAAATTTCGTCGGAACAACTAGTACTTAATATTATAAATGTGAAAGCCTGTCTGTCTGTTGCTCTTTCACGGCTAAATCGCTAAACTTTTAATGAATCTAATTTAATGAAATTTAAATTAAATGAAATATACAACTACACCCTCGTATTTAAAGAATATGTTGAAACTTATTCAAAAATTTAAAAAAAGGTCTGTACCGCTGCTAAATCTATCTATCTATTTCAAAATACTATTAAGTAACTTTCAAATAAAATAAACTACATTGAACATTATCAATTTTATTATGAAACCAGGTAAACCAGAATGTTTAATAATGAATATTGTTAGGACATAGCATTTAATGTCAAGTGTGACCCGACTGTGTGGAAATAATGTTTTTTTTTAAGTTTTACTAAATTAATATTGCGCAAAATAATTATGGACTTGGAATGAAATAATATTGAAATCAATAAAAAATACAAAAACAATTTAAAAATTCATGTAATTTTCGACACAAAAATCCAACTACATATGAAGCATGTCTATCATGTTACATGTACAGAATCCATGGTTGTATTTTTCGTTACGCTGTCATTTACACAGTGTATAAATTATATTTATTTAATATTTTTATTACTTTTCAGATTTGTATGACATTAATACTTTTTAAATTATAGCATTAAATACAAATAAACTATTAAAATGCCGTATAAAAAATCTTCTTAAATTTTACCTTACACATTTTGTTTTATGGATTTTTCCTTGAGTTTTTTCCTTGCAAACCTTTGGATCAACGAAAATATTATCTGTGCATAAAATACTTTCGAAATATTTTTTATGTAGTTTCAAATCACCACCCGGATCACGGAAAGAGAGGGGGTTGCAACCCTCAATTTTTTCCTCTTCTCGCATATTTTTTGTATGTCATTGCGGAATAATAGATTATAAGCTGTATTGAAACAGTATGAGACTGATGCCGTACAGAATAAAGTGACCAATTTTACCCAGGAAATTGTTAGAAAACAAAAAAAAACTACGTGCTTTCTTATTATTTGTCTTGGTTCTGTCGATAGTAACGATGCGGTACAAAAATACATGACCAAAATGTACTCACTCTACCTGCACTTTTGAATTCTCACCTGCTGAGTGGACAGCTTATAGGTGACAGCATAGTGTTGAATCTTATTATTTTATGCTATTATGTCGTCCTATATACGTCACCTGGTGGATCATATGACCCATCTATTATTGACATGGGCCTGTAGACTATTTTTATTTCGGAAGCTATTTATGTACCAGTAAAATTACCGTTGGAACTCATGCACGTACCAGTGAAAGTCGGAACTCATTCATGTACCCCGTACCAGCGCAAGTTCCATTAAATTAAATCATTCTTGAAATAGCTTGAAAAATTGGAACAGACAAACAAATGTCTATTTGTTAAGAAAATATAATTCAAGCTATCGATTTTTTCAGTTTTCTGTAAGATTAGTAACGACATGTGAAATTGTGAAGTTTTTAATTATTGACCTCTAATATTCCTATTTCTATATTTTTTATCAAATAATTCTGAGAAAACACCACATTTACTATGCATTAAACGATTTAAAAAAATTAAAGTGTAGGCACTTCAGATAAGTACAAGTGTATAAACTTTATAAAATTTAAGGCCTACCTGTGATGCATTCTATGATCTCGAACCCAATCAATGGCTGTATTTTGGAAGGCCAATGTGTTCATCACCATGAGGATGATCTGCAGAGGCAGCTTGGCCTTATACGCTCTATGGGTCCATAGCCTGTGAGCCCCAGCGGTTACGCCAATAGCAGCAAGCATATATAGCACATAGGCTGTAAAAATCACCAAAACACGTATAAGAAGATACCTTCCTCTACTATCATACTAACATTATAAATGCGAAAGTTTGTGTGTTTGTTTGTTACCGATTTTCTTGAATTCTGCACAATCATAAACAATACACTTCTCGTTTTTTGTTAACTAAACGTTATAATCCACTAGTGTTGAGTTCAAGAGTACCTAAAATGACATATCCGATTCCAATTTGGATGAAATCGACATCTAAGAGTAACCTTACTGATAGTAGTATCCCAGGGAAATGGAGGAAAATACCTAATTTTTGTGTACTTAGATGATTTACTTGCTGAAGTTAAACTCGGTTGTTTGGAGTTTTACCGCGCGTGCGCCCAAATGTTTAGGATCTCTGATCTCCCTCTAGTACATCGGTTTTCAAACTTATAAGATAACAGAATCACATAATTACTTTTACAACATAAAACTCAAATGTTCTCGACATTACACTTATTTATGTGAGAGAAAAGGGAAGAAGCATACGACTTTCCTGATGGTAAGAGATAATTGTGGGATATTGACACCATTAATGTTACTGGTCCCTGTCCTAAAGTCCGGAACATGGCCAAGTTATTATGGCATCAGGAATTGATCAGCCGGTGTACATAACTCTACCACCGGTGAGTTTGTTCGTCAGTATACAGCGTGGAGAAAACAATACGACATTAAATGAAAATACAGGCAACAACAATTCATAGGAATACTTTGTCACTATCAAATAAATCCTGACAACGAAATTAAAAAAAAATATTTTCGAACAAACTAAATAGCATAAAAATGGTAATGAAATAGAACATCATTTGTAGTTATCAGGTTAATAACCTGTGAGTACTAAGATAGAAGCGGCAACAGCGCCATGCGAGTAGGTACCTACGTTACCGATGCGTCGTGAACAAAACAATCACACCAAATAAACACAGTTCTCGAGTTTTTTTTTTATGAAATTATTAATAACACTCACTTGGTTAAATCTTTTTCATATTAAACTTAACTTAACAGTTTCATATTAAATTTTTAGATTTTCAATATGACCGCCATGGACTCGAACACATAAATGACATCGTCTTATAATGTTATTTCTCACTCTTGATAAAAGGTCGCCATTATTGGCCATATTCTTTCATTTGTCAAAAGATCTGATTATTCTGTTTTTTAAATCATCTACAAAATCAACTTCTGTAGAATAAACATCATTTTTAACATTTCCCCACAAGAAAAAATCTAATGGCGTGAGGTCCGGTGACCTCGCAAGCCATCGCGATGGTCCATGACGGCCAATCCACTGCTGTCCAAACATTTGAGACAAACGCTCTCTGGCAGACACCACTGAATGATCAGGTGCTCCATCCAATTGGTACCACATTCGGCTATACACGTCCAACGAGAGCTCGTCCGTGTACTCCGTGACACCCGTCACGCCATTTCAAAGCTCTAGAAATTTTTGGGCATTTAAATTACCATTACTAAAAACCGGCCCAATTATGGTATCTCTATGTATGCCAGCCCACACATTAACAGAAAATCGGTACTGGTGCGAAGTCTCCCGAGTTAAACATGGATTGATATCACACCAGTGACGAAGATTTTGTCGATTCCATAAACCATTTCTTGTAAATGTACTTTCGTCAGTCCACATCACATTGTACAGGATTTTTTTTCTTAAAATCCAATCGCAGAAGGCCTCTCTTACAGGCTTATCCCTGAGTAACAACGCCTGCACTTTTCTATACTTGAAAGGTATCAGTTTCTCACGTTTTAAAACTTGATGAATAATTTTATGATTTACACGAAAATGGCGACCTGCCCTACGCAGGCTACATGTTGGGTTGCGTGAAAAATAATTTAAAATATGTTCATCAAGGTTATGTCTTCATGGAGGAGCACTATCTGAATGTGGGATTAACGGTTGATTCTCCCGTATTCTCTGGACAGCGTTGAACAATAGTGCGGCTATTGGTAGGACAAATACGGGTGTTTCCCTACCTTTCTCTGTATGTCCGCAGTGCTAAGGCTGCGTTTCCGCGAGATTCCCCATAAATTAAAATCATATCGGTGTACTCCGAAGCTGCATAATTGTAATGAGGCATTATAATAATTAATAACACAAACGAGCGTCTAAATTCACACAATTCACATAAAAATGTTATTAAGTACCTAATTTAAATATCGTGTCCTTATAATAATAATAATAATAATAATAAATCATCTTTATTTCACATAAACCTACAAGAGGCACTTGTGACGCGTCTATATAATAATAAATCTACCACCGGATCGGAACGCGGCCGTACACTGAGAACATCCGGCAAGAAACTCAGCGGGCTTGTCCTTTTTTCTTAGTTTAAAATATGTTTACAATAATTTATGTAATGATACATTATATATTATAAGAGATTAGCATGAGGAGCAATTAATCCCAAGCAGTCTTATATGCTGAATATTCAGCTATGTTATAATAACCCTTTTGATTTAATTTACATTTACCACATTTCTTAAATTTATTAATTGCAAGTTCTTTCATATAATTGGGAAGTTTATTGTAGAACTGTATAAGAAAGAACGGCTTACTCTGTGGAGACGAGACACATGCACAGCAAGATTATTTTTATTCCTTGTATTGACACAGTGTATATCACAATTTCTTTTAAATGAACTTGAATTTCTGTGAACATACTTTAAATTTTTAAAGATATACTGGGATGCTAAAGTTATAATTTTGATTTCTTTGAAAATTTTCTCTCAGGGAAGCTCTTGGGCCTAGGTTATAAATTGTCCTTATGGCTCTCTTTTGTAAAATAAATATAGTATTGACTTCGGCAGAACTCCCCCAGAGAAGAATTCCATACGACATGATGCTGTGAAAATAACTAAAATAAACCATCCTAGCGGTTTCAACATCAGTTAATTGTCTCATTTTCTTAACAGCATACGCTGCTGAGCTTAATCTAATTGCAAGTTTATCAATGTGTGGGCCCCATTGCAATTTCTTATCAATTGTTATTCCTAAAAACGTAGTAGAATCTATTAGGTCCAACTTGTTCCAATTAAGTTGTACGTTGGTATCTACTTGCCTCACATTTGGCATTGAAAATTTAATACAATTAGTTTTTTTTTCATTCAAGAAAAGATTATTTACATTGAACCAGTGTACAAGTTTTGAAATCGCATTGTTCGTTTCGTCATACCTACCCAGTTGTCTTTTCACTTTAAATATAAGTGAAGTGTCATCCGCGAACAATACAATTTTGTGTTTGTCTCTTACGTAGTAAGGTAAGTCATTAATATACAAGGAACAAAAATGGACCAAGAATAGAGCTCTGGGGGACACCCATCGTAACAGCAGCACCAGTCGATTTTTTACCATTAATATTAACCTTCTGAATTCTTCCATTTAAATATGAAATCAGAAGATCGAGTGCCTTATTTCTAATTCTATAGTGGCGCAGTTTCCTGATCACCGTATCGTGGCTTACGCAATCGAATGCTTTGGACAAATCAGAAAACACCTCGATTGCATCCTGAGAATCCTCCCAACACTCATAAATTTTCTTCAATAATTCCACACCAGCATCGACTATTGATCTACCCCTTGTAAAACCAAACTGTTTATTATGAAATAATCCTAATTTGTTAAAATGTAGTAACATTTGATTCAATATAACTTTTTCAAATATTTTACTCAAGATAGGCAGAACGGAGATATGTCGGTAGTTGGAGGGATCAGAAGAACTTCCAGATTTAAATATAGGTATAACTTTACTACGTTTCATTAGATCAGGAAATACTCCATTGGAAACACAACAGTTAAATATTACAGCTAAATATGGAGCAATAACATTTATTACTGAAGCAATAATTTTAAGAGAATGTCCCCATAAGTCTAACGTATTTTTAATTTTTAATGACTTAAAGACTTTTATTATATCTGATGCATCAACAACCAAAAATTCAAAACTATTTTAACACTCATCAACATATTGCTTCAGCAATGATTCTGCATCACTGGGTGACGATCTGAGAGCTTTAGTAGTTTCAGCTGCAATGCCGCTGAAAATTTTTCAAACTCTGAGGCTACATTTAAATCTTCTTCTATGTTCAAATCTTCAATTATCAAGTGGTATTCATTATTGAAAATTCTGTTTCTTCCCGTTTCAGAATTAATAATATTCCAAGTAGCTTTTATTTTATTTGTTGAATTTTTAACAATACTTTTTAGATACCTAGATTTCGCAACCTTTCAAGCTTATTTAAAAATTTTGGAATATTTTTTTACATATTCCTTAAATACAATTCTGTGATTTAAAGTTCTTTCATAATACAACTCATGTAACTTTTTTTCACTCTTATGAATACCCAACGTTGCCCATTCACTAAAAGCTCTGTGATTAATATTTACTGTATTTTTTTTAGGCTTAAAAGTCTGATGATGTACAGTTTGTGTTAATGTAAATAATGATTCATATAAAATGTTTGGATCATCATGATACGGCAACTTTGGTAATTCTTCTATTAATATAATACTGTGTCAAATCTTTTTAAGCGATTTGCATTAACAGGAACAAAAATAATGTCTTTTCTTTGAGATTTTTGTATACTTCTTGGCAATTCGACTAATAGTCCACAGTGATCTGAATCTATTTCTTTAACAATTGATTTATTAACAGGTGTCATATTTGTAAATATGTTGTCGATACAAGTGGCACTTGTGGCTGTTATCCTAGTGGGCTCAAAGAAAATGCTGTGCAAATTGTGTGATATAAAGAGATTTAAAAACTTAAGTGACTGCGTTGATGATTCTAATATGTTTATATTGAAGTCACCACAGATAATAACATTAGTCCTTGAATTAGACACTTTAAATAGGACCTCTTCCATTCTAAATTCAAATTCATCATAGGGTGTACAAGCGGACTTAGTACAAGAAATTGCTCAAACTCAATGCAAGCAATCTCAATAACTCGTTCAACAGAAAGGCTCACAATATCTCTGCGTTCTTTAAATTTAATATTTTTACTAAAAATAATTAAGGAGCCACCATGTATCATTGTTGTTCTGCTGAATGAGCTAGCAACCTGGTGATTATTAAAGTTGAACATGAGCTGATGGCTTTTAAGCCAATGTTCTGTTATACATAATATATCTATATTGTTACAACTCATGAACAACTCCAATTTTAGACCTTTGCCCATCAGACCTTGTATGTTTTGATGAACCAGGTTAAAATTACAATTAATAATCTGTTTATTGTTTGCTGATGGGTGTCTTTTATTAACACATGAGATGACTGTTGTAACTAATTTACTAAAATTAATAGAAACATTATGATTTGTATGTAAAGTATTGATACCTCTATTGTCTCATCAAGTAATTTAAATTACTTGAGTCATGTATAACATTAAAAGTATTACTTGACTGCTCAATAGAAGCAGTTGTGTTAGCCAAGTACTTGGCTCTCTTAAATATAAAAGTACATAGCGATAATGCAATTTGTCTCTTAAAGTAATCAGAAAGATAATAACTATCTTTTGTCACTAAATAATTAATCTTAACAAATGAATTATTACCTTATCACCATAAAACTAAGCGTCCTATTTAACACAGTTAATACCTTTTTACAAACATTAACAATGACGGCACTTTGCTTTGCGCCGACCGACACTACAAAGGCGGCGAAATTGAAACGCGTGCGCTTAAGAATTAGCAATAACACTTGCAACGTCACAGGATCTCGGTGACACACTGACCCACTGACCTACTTAAATAAATAGGCGCAGGATTCGACAACAAAGTGAAATAAAAACAAAGGAACCTAGATTGGTCCCTTTCGCACATACTCAATTTTGGATTGTTAGAAACGTGCGTAATTGAAAGAATACATTATTTCCGCATGTTTTCTACTATTCTGCCGTGCTTTATGACTCTTATCGCTACGACATAATCTGCAAATAAAATGTATGAACTAATTTAAGTGCAAATGTTCTTGTCTCTTAAAGAGGCGAGCTGGCAACATGTGATTTATCTTTACCGATGCGGCGGTCCTTAACCTGTCTGTGATAGCTTAGTAACAAGTACAGCATATGGAAAATGTTAAAAATGAAAATTAATTTCCTATGACTTAACCACTGGATACATTTGAATGAATTTTTTTATGCGGACTGGGACCGATATTAGAAACACGAAGTTTAATTTAATGTCGTATTGTCATCTCCACTTTGTATAATACCCATATTTTAACCAGTGCTGGCCTGATACGAGCCATAACGTCATGACGTGTTCCGGCTGGACGGTAAGGTAGCCGGTAAACTTACTTTTGCTCGAGGCCTAACATCCCGGCCTAAACGCAGCATTACCACCTTTGGTGTCTCTAGGCGGCGTGAATTTCTTACCGTCAGGAAATCCATCTGTTTGTTTGCCTTCCAATATCATAAAAAAAGCTGCCTTCTAGAGAGGTCTATTCTACTTAGCGGACTGGATCAGTAGGGGGACCCAGCCAATTTGTATATATAGCAATAACATAAATAAATATTCCCCGTGTTGGTCCGGACTCCTTGCAGCTTAGACAATCTGCCTTCCTTGCCAGGCAGCTCGTAAAAGGCGACCATAGGCTTACCGTCACTAACACCGTGACATCTGAATAGGTGGTAGAGTTTCTCAGCGAATCACCCGGATTGGTACCACCTTCTTACCTATTCCTGCTGCCATAACGTCATGACGTGTTCCGGTTTTGAGAATAAGGTAGCCGGTAAACTTACTTTTGCTCGAGGCCTAACATCTCGGCCTCAGGTTGGCAACGCACCATTACCACCTTTGATGTTTCTAGGCGGCGTTAATTTCTTACCACCAGGAAATCCGTCTGCTTGTTTGCCTTCCAATTACATAAAAAATATTTATTTATTACAGTCTAGTATTTTGTTATATTTTATCACAATTTTATCATAATTATGTGTCGAAACGGTTATGATATTAATATGTATCAAACGTTTAATATTAATTGATGTAAGGAATAAAACAATCACAAAAACATGGACCATTCGAGTCATACCAACCTATCATGGAGAATACATATCTTCACGCAACTCCCTTACTAGGTAGACAGAGAGTATCGAGTTCCAAATCTCACGATACTGGTGGACCTGCCTGATTCCTCCACATCCATTACCCTTTTCATACAAACACGCCGAATTTGGAAATTGTTGACGCTACTCCCGGATAGCCTGTCAAACTAGATCTCCCCGGGTACCTCCATCCTCATTTACATTGTATATCTGCTTTGTCAATCTTTCAACTGTCATTCATTTGACATTCGAGTGGCTAGCGTATACGCCTAACTACATCGACTTACTGCGAGGCTCGGGTTCGATTCCCGACGGGGGCAGACATTTGTGTGATGAACATTTAGATGTCTGCATTTCCGGGTCTAGGTGTTTATTAAATTTATTCTGTTACCTATCTATTTAAGTATTTCTATGTATTAGTATCGTTGACTAACACCCATAATTTAAGCATATGATTTGCTTACTTTGGGGTTAGATTCAATTTGTGTGACTTGTCCAGGGATATTTATTTATTTATTATTTATTACTCTTTCCACATCACCAAACTGACGGATTTTTTCATTTTCTCATTTTATCACCAACACTTTGTTTCAATTCCACTCTTTCTCGGATCTCATTTTTACGAATACGGGCAGCGAGTGCCACGCTACATATTTTCCGTACCCTGTCATCAAAATGCCCTTAGAATTTTAACTTACAGAATATTAGTGTCTGCCACTTGGCCACAGTGCAGGCCAGATAGAGCCCATACAGAGCAGCAGCATGGCCATAGCCAAAGGTCACTAAGTTCCGATACACTATCTCATACTTCCTAGGAGCTGCTTGCGGAGCCACCAACTTCTCTAACTTATCTTCTGATACTTCGTTCTCTTCTCTTAAAGAAGACGTCATTCCTGTTCTTTGTCTGGAATAACAGAGCGGTTAGAGAGAGCTTCATACTTGTAAATATATGTTTATGTGATGCGAATGTGAACGGATGTAGTTACCCGGGAAGACCAAGGCTGACATTTCACGATCAGATCAATCGGATATTATCCGAGGGTGGTGTCAAGAGTCTCCGAAACCGGCGTGTTTGTATGAAAAGAGTAATGAATGTGAAGGAAGCCAGACAGGTTTGTCAGGATCGTGAAGTCCGGCTTTCGATACTCTCTGCCTACCCCGTAAGGGACTTGGCGTGAAGATATGTATTTATGTTTATGTGATAAAACGCGGGAACTAAACTCTCCTGTTGGCAAGATGGTCTCTTATAAACACAATAGATATCAAAAGTGCGGAATATAAGACCTGTGGTGCAAGTTACTATACCTAACTGATCTATTTTCGATGTCGGTCAAAAACTGAAATGTATTATTTCCAAAATATGAGAATTTCTACATAACAACACACATATGTGTAACGAATTTGATGATGTACAGAAGGGGGCAGACAAAGAAAATCCTAGACTATATTTTTTAAATCATGTTTTCATACTAGGGGTCGCCCATTGGTCGAAATTCAACCATAATAAATTTTAATTGTAAGTTATTGAATATAAGTTATTAAAATGTAAGGTTCAAACATTATACTGTTTGTCGATTGAAATAATTTCACGCTATTTTATTACTAAATATGCAGAGTGAACAAATAGTTATTAATTATCATTGTGTTGTTGTTAAAACAAGTAACCATCAAAATTGATTAATTTTATATCTTTATTATTATAAATTGAAAATTATGGAAAAATTTAGTCTATATTTTCTCTTGACACCATAGAAATTTGATAGAAGATGACATCACTTTGCGGAAATCCATACTTAAATCCAAATAAAATTATTTAATTTGGATTATTAATGTTCTATTGTTAGTTACATTTTTGATAAGAACGCCATTTTCATTTATCAAGACCAACTACTTTTCATTATGATTATAGTTTCAGCGCCATCTAGGATTTTTTATCATCAATATTTTTGTTTGTGTGTGTCAAATGCATGGTAATATGTGTAATGTATTTTTTGATTTAATGCACTTAACAAGCATTATTTTTTCTTGCGTTCTGAACTTTTCCTACAACTTAAATATAACTGTACCAAATTTCATATTCTTCCGTCCTCGCAATTTTCGTAAAAAGGAGTCCAAAGTTTTTGCTTCACGTATAATAATAATATTATTAATATTATAATGAGTTCCTCACTTTAGTGCCTAGATGACACGAGGTCAAAATTTAAAACAAAATGTAATAGGCAGAAATAGGTTTCCCTATCAGTTTAATTTTTTTCTTGGACAAATTTTTTGTTCACGCTTGTCATACGTAGACTACGTAGGTCACACTATAAGTTTTGCGAAACTTAAAAAAAACAACATGTATCTTCACGCCCATATCCCCGAAGAGCTAGGCAGAGGTACAATCAAGGCACCCACGACTAGCCGAAGAATCTAAGTCCCACAATGTGATAGGTGGCAAGTCTATCGCCAACCGGGCACATTTCCAATCCCGACCAACTTTTTTTCAATTAGAAAATTGGAAAAATCCAATTTTCTTTATGTTGGCCGACCCGGAATTCGAACCTCCTGCAATCAAGTCCAACACCCGGACCGCTAGACCACAGAGGCGACTAACAACAAACATGTCATGACTAAATATTATGTTATTGTTTTTCAAAGTAATCTCCTTTACGTTTGAAGATCTGATCTGAAGGCATGTTTTCTACGGGCTGATTGAATGCCATCACTGTCTCTTCGGAGTTGGCAAAAGTAAAACCTCTCATCAAATCTTTGATTTTGGGGAAAATACATAAAATCGGGGCTATGCGCAGGATGAGTGACGAGATGTACTTTTTCGGAAGCTAAAAATGACTTTGCTTGCATCATTATGGTATAGGAGAATGCGGCTTTTGGGTCGTTTTTCGCGAACTTTTTCTAACACCCTGGGTAAACAAATGCTAGAATACCACTCGGGATTAACACTCTTTTGATCTTCAAGCAGAATTGTACAGATTGGACCCCGTGACTGACGAAAAAAGCGCGATCAATTTTGTACCAACGTTTCTCGCCTGTCTCACTTTTGTTGGCCTGTTCTCATTTTCAAACACCAATCCACAAGATTGCTGTTTTTTTTCGGGTTCAAAACAATAAATGCACGTTTCGTCTCCTGTGATAATGTCATAAACAGTATTAGAATGTCCGTGGTCGTACTTCAGTAGCATCTATGAGCACCATTCCATGCGAGCCCACTTCTGCTCCACTGTCAGTTCATGAGGGATCCAACGACAATAAAGTTTCCGACCTTTCAATTCTTCGTGTAAAATTTTCTGAATTTGGCTCATACCAATCACCAATACTCTTCTAATTGTCTCATAGGTAATCCGGGGGTCTCCTTTAATTAAGGCTTCTCTCCCAAAAGCATTTCGAAGACGAGGGGCACAGTCTTGCGGAGAAAGTGAACTTTTAAAATCATAAAAAATCATCGCTCTAAAATATTTTCAACTTAATTCTATTTTTGTTGCGTAATATTATGGGCCTCTCCCTTAAATTTTGTTAGCTAATCGGAAAACTTTAAACTTAGAGGCTATAGACCCAGAGGCAGGTGACCGATTACCGTGGAGATTGGAAGTAGACTGCTTCTCTACCGCCTGTTCCACTAAGGGACTGCTTATAGGAATGCAGACTGCTGATGAAGGTTGCATCGTTTTAAAAATATAACATTTGACTTTAATATAACATTTAAATTTAACATTCAAATAGTTCCGATTAGCTAGAAGTGCAAAACTTTTAGTGTGCCCCATGCATATGAACGGGATTTTAATCATTTGAATAGTAGCAGTGGTTTTCTAGGGTAGAGGTTGCCCTCTCTGCCCGTACCTCGCTACGCACATACCTACGAACTACAATAAAAACACATATCAAACTTCATAAGCCTCTGGCCCTCTGACTATGATTTTATTCTATTAACCATAATGAGTTGAAATCCAACAACTGGGCTGCTAGACCACAGAGAAGATATTTTAATTTCATTTTAAAAACATAGGCTTACCCCATATCAATTCATAATTTTTAAATAACAAAAAAAAACACACGTGACTTGTAAATTCGACGGTAATTATGGCTTTACATTTCTTTATTGTTCCTAAACACTAATAGCAGTTGCTTTTTACGTGCCTTAAGAATTAATGCGTAATTATAAAATAACGATAAAAAACAACCAACCTTTTTATTAATTTACTTTATCTACTAATAAAATTATATATATATATGTGTGTGTGTGTGTAATAAATTATTTCAAAACAAGTTTTTGTTGGCTCTAAACAGACAATTTACGTAAAGCGTGACGTATTCTCTTACGCCCGGCGCGAGCTCACTATTCCTCCATCAAGTCCACCCAGTAACCAGAACGCAGCACCAAGTCGAGGAACGGTCTCCCGGGAAACAGCCCTTGTTGCTGGCGTTGTAGGTAACAGCCAATCCATCTTAATAATGATGTCTCCGATTGAGCACTCTGCTTGGCCCACAAAGCCCGGGGAAGTTGTAAAAACTGCGAGGTTGGCAACACATTATTCATTCCAAAAAAAGCGTGACGTGCAGCTAGGATTTCTAACCCTCCCAAAATATCCGGGAGACTCCGGTAATAATGGCTGATCTCCTGAGCTCCCGAGATGCAATAACATATCTGGTTTTTTTCTTAATCGAAACTTACTATCATAAACTAGGAAAATCAAATCTACCGCCTTCGCAAACAGCTACAATTATATATTTCGATTTTTTGTGTAAAACTCTTTTTATCTATGATAAGAACCCCTCAAATGTTAGATGTCGCTCAAAAATAATTAATAAAAATGAATATTTACACATATATCGAATCGAATCTTCGAAACTTCGTCTCTGCCCTCGATTTTATAGAATCCTCCCGGGCTAGTACATTTGTGTATTGGCAACCCTACGTGCAGCGATGCGCGCCTAGGCGCTATCTAACTACAAACCCTTGCTTATAATTTCCGAGTATTTTCGAAGTAATTGTCAAAGACAATGAACAGTTTACTTAGTGTTTACTTAAAATTACTTAGTCATAAATTATATTAGTTATATTTTTTACTCACCAACGCACAGACTTCTATTAGCCAAAGATACTTAAGACTGCTTAAGACTACTCTGAGCAAAATACTGAAAAATAACAGTTATATATATAATATATAACTATAACGTAAATACTTTATATACGTATTTAAAAAGTACACAATTTTTATCAAAGATAATGTAGCAATTATATTTGTACCTACTTAAGTAAACTTTATATAATACTAGCTGTTACCCGCGGCTTCTCCCGCGATAAATTGAGATGTAAGCTATCCTGTCTTTCAAGTTAGGTCAAACTGCACACGGTGTGTAAATTTAATTGAAATCGATTAAGGAGTTTAGGAGTCCATCGCGGACAAACAACGTGACACGTAATTTATATATATTAAGATAGACTGTTTTGAATAGACTCATTCCCCCTTACTAATCAAAATTACGCGCTTACAGGTTTTAACTTTAACTTCAATTTTTGCTAACAAAAATGAAGTTACACACTAGATTAACGAGCGCGTTAGTTTTATTATAGACAACAGGCCCATGCCAAAAAATGGATGGGTCATATGAACCACCAGGTGACGTATATAGGACGGTATAAGAGCATAAAATAATAAGATTCAGCACTATGCCTTCACCTTTAAGCTCAGTTGGACAGCTCCAAGGTGAGAATTCAAAAGTGCAGGTAGAGTGAGTACATTTTGGTCATTTATTTTTGTACAGCTAGTCAAACTGTCCTCAGTTCGACTAGCCGTACGTCCTTGGCTGTCTCGGTGACGGAAATAAAAATTTAAAATGTAGTAGTGATATTTTGTCAGCTATCTCATGATTTGCACACAGACTAGTAAGGACTTGTATAATATACCTAATCTGCATTATTTCATGTTGTGTTAAAAAATGAATTTTATGCTTACCTAATTACAATTCAACTGAAACGCCATTTTCAATATTTGGGCTGATATAACAAAAAACACACAATACATTGGTACTAAGTATATTAAGGTTATTATTTAAGTCACTTTATATTATTTTTGCTTGTGTCTGTTGGAATGAATACGCATAGTCTAATAAAGTAAAAAATACTTTTAGGTTATATTATCTCATAATCTATGTACTTACCTACTTTAATATGAATATTTTTTTTTCTCATTGGAAACAATTGTGAGATATTTCTTTCTAAGAACTATGAGACCCTTTACGTAATAAGATCAGCGATTTCCAAACTTTTAACGAAGATAATATTTTAATTACGTCTGTAACTAACTGCTTCCTACAGTTTTATGGGAGTTTCTTTGCGAAAGGTCAGAAAACAAGCATACGATTCTCCTGATGGTAAAAGATAACCGTGGCAAAAAGACACAATAGATGTTATAGGTGCATCACTGTGGCCGGGATTTTAGGAGAATGATGATGTCTCCGACTGATTTCGGCCATGGCGACCACTTGGACTCCTAATCGGAATCGGTAGAGGGTGGCGAGCCTTCAGTTTGTCGCGCTTGGCGCCGAAGTCTGCTTTGCGCTACACCTCGAATTTGCGAATTCGCTTCTTCAAAATTTCACGCCATTCAGGCTTTTGTACTGCCAAACCCTTCCATTGAGAGAGGGCTCAATGTTGCATCTCTTCACGTGCCGCTTCTGAACATCTTTATATCTGAGGGGTTGACCATCATGCTTTCACTTGCCCTCAACTAGTTCAGTATAAAAGATGCGGTTCGCCACTTTCTCCTCCGCCATCCGTGATTCACGAGCGCACCATCAAAGCTGGCGATGCATTAAATAGGCCTCAATTCCACCGACATTGGCTCGTCTCAGAACTTCGGTATATCGCACTCTATCGGACCATCTGATTAATGATGGAGCGAAGAAATTTTATGTGGCGCCGATTTACACAGCAGGTTTCAGAACAGTAAAGCAGATTTGGCAGCATAATTGCTATATATACTTTAAAAGGCAGCTTAAGTTCGCGGAAGCGGATGCGGACCCCCTCAGAAACAGAAAGTAGGACTTCCTTGACTACTACTGCAAAGTTTATTGCTAACAATGTCGGTGTTAGAACACTACCTTGTTTCACCTCATAGGCAACGGGAAAGCAATCCTACTGATCGCCGTCAACGTAGACGCAGCACTACATAGTCATGCAAGAGTCGCAGAAGTCTCACAAATCTTTCCGTGCACTCTAGCTTTCCTAAATTCATCCAGAGAGCTTCACGAGGAACGCTGTCGAATGCTTTCTCCAAATCAACAAAGCAGATATACATCTGACAACCTTGTTCTCTACTTTTTTCCTGCAGTTGACGCACCGAGAAAATAACTTCGCATGTGGTCACATGTCACATAAAATTGGAAACCAAACTAGGTTTCAGGCAAGATCCTCTGTGACAAATCTTTGTTCAAAATCAAAATATGAACAAAGAGTTTCCATGTCGATTTATGCATTGAGTATGGTGGGTAGGATCCCACCATACTTATGTAACTCACCTGGTTTAAGGTCAGTGCCAACCGCCCTCTTATTCTGCTGCTGTCTGATAGCAGTGACAACCTCATCACATTTCAGGGGTTCGTCCAACTCAGTTGCTATGGGGCATTGAGTCATCATACTGATAGTGTGTAGATCGCCAGATCGATATACGTTGCGCAACGTATTGAAATGTTGAGCACAACGTTTTAGTACATCCTCCTTGCTGGTGAAAAGGTGCATACCATCTAAAGACCTTAAAAGCACCTTTGCTCGGTAAGACATACCAATCAACTTACAAACCTCGCTGTTGTGTCACATACCCAACACGAACTACGAACGGAGACGGCCGAAAACAAAGGAGTGGGGCGACCGACACGCGATCGTCAGTCGCAGTTATACGTTTGTTCCTGTACTCAGCTGTTGGTTATTTCTAAACTCATACAGTCCACTACTTCCACAACTGAACTAACACACAACACACAAACTGCGCAATTCTTGGCGACTCTCCTTGACTACCGCAACGCTTCCACCTTTTCGATTATGCTGGCGCAAGAGCACTCGATGTTTATAGAATGCTACTTTGAAAGTCTAGCTATTGTCATCGAACAAGTCTTCGCTATGTCCGTCTTTCCTACCCAGTGTAGCTGAAGCGGTTTTCATAGGATGACCAGACAGAACTTTCCAAGCAGCATCGATATCATATGTTTCATTTACTGGCTACAACTTTTCTGATAAGGCTTCGACATATTTCTCCCTAACCTCGTGATCTTTCAGCCTATCAACATTTAAAATCACAGGCCTTTTCGCTGTGGACCTACGTGGTCGACGGAGGCGGAGTCTTATCCTATTGACGATAAGTCAATGATCAGTCCAACAGTGAACACCCTTACAATGACATAATCGATCAAATGACAGCGTTTGGATTGCGGGTGGCATCCACGTCGTCTTGTGCTTGGCGGTAAGTCGGAACATAGTGCTCGATATCGCAAGGTTGTATTGTGCACAAAGACTAAGTAGCAACAGACCGTTGTGGCTCATGTTACCTACTTCGGGCCTTCCTAGGACTCCAAGCCAAGCCTCATAGACCCGACAAACTCTGGAATTGAAATCGCTTATCAATAAAATCTGCTCTTTGGCGTTTATGCTTTCAACACATTGAGATAGCTCCTCATAAAATTTCACCTTAAAGTCATCAGACTTGTCAAGCGTTAGCATTGACACTGATGACATTAAGGTAATTGTCTTTACCTAGGTGAAGGGGCAGCGCGGTCTTGCGGTCCGAAATGTGTACAGGATATTCTTCGAGTCACTTCATTTTTGACGGAAAATCCTACGAGGTTCGGACGATGGAGTACCTTTCCAGAAGAAAGTGTAACCACCTCCATTTTCCAGCAGCTCTCCTTCATCAGCTAGTTACGTTTCTTGGAGCGCATCGACACCTACATTATAGCGATGAAGTTCACGAGCTACAATGGCGATTTTGCTTTCATGACCGACGTTGCCATCTCGATCGGGGAGCGTTCTCACGTTCTAAGCGCGAAATGTCATTACGGAGGGAGTAAAGATATTTTTATTTCTTTTGTAGCGTCGGCCACGAGTTAAGTTGATGCGACGGCATCCGCGGTTACAACCACCCTTTCAGTAAGGACGAGTATTCTTTAGTGCACTTTTTCTAGCCCCGTCCTCGGCTTAGTGAGGAAAATAGTGCCTTCCTTAATAGGGCTGCTTTGTCATCCCAGGTGCTGCCGAATCCGCATTGTCGTCCAGAGCTAGCAATGCGAAAGCGACCACGGCCCTATCGCCCTAGCCCAAACAGACTTCGCAGGAGCAGGAGGGAGCTGCAGACCAAGGAGAGAAGAAAAGTCGGATTTAGAGTGGAAAAGAAATTGGTGAAAATGGAAGAATATAAAGGAACTGGGATACTACTGCCTCGACAGAAGGTAGACGAAGACAGTAGCACCTCGGGGAAGTCAGGGTCACATAACCGTATGTCACACCACAATTTTCGGTCCACAAGTTGTATGAACACCCCTGCCTACAAGCGTAGCAAGCGTAGGGAGAACCCTAGACCGGCGGTGGCTGCCCGCCGTTGTTATTCTCTGGCCGCCTTCCCAGCTGCCCACTTCTACTGCTGCTTCTGGTTGCTAAGGGAAGGTGCCAAAGGGTCCCGCTAGCCCAACCGCCGAAGACTACAGCAGCAGTCCTTCGTGTTCCGTCGACGAGCCTATCCCACGCCCATCTATCTTTTACGTTTATCCGGCAGAAACTCTTTTTTTTTTCCAAATGCTGACTTTTTATAGACTTTATTTTAATACAGTGTTCTTGTTTACATTTTTATATGTTTTTTATATCAACAGGAGTCCATTTACTGGTTTGTCTGTTTGTTTATTTTTCTGTTAACATAGTGGTGGGTGGTAGCTAAGCCACCCCTACTACGTTACAAGCGCCTGTCATGCGTATGTATAAGAGGGCGTATACATAACAAGCGAAGAGTACCGGCTACCCCACCTTCCGAACCGGAACACGACAAAGTAATTACGGCGGCAGAAATAAATAAGGCAGTGGATGCAAGCAAATCGAGTTGTTTCACAGCACTCCCAGTGGTCTTGTTGGTAATGACTTGCCTCTATTTATAATTGAATTTATTTAGTTCAGTTCGTTTACATGTCCAAGGCTCTTTGATTGCTGATGCAAAATCTATTGGGCAGTTGGAAGAACTTTATTTGACGTAGCTACCCCCTTACAGAGGGATTGGAGTCATAAATCCAATGATCCCTTCCCACCAGATCCACCTACCAATCACGATTCCAATAGCACTGACTTGAAGATTGGATTCGTCACTGATTTTATATAGGCATCCAACGCATCATGTTAAAGGTGGCGTGTATTTTACCATCAGAATTTTTTTGGAACGAAGTTCCTTACAGCAGGCTTGCAGGAGATAGGGATTTTGCTGCGCCGCCGAACTGAAATAATTTGATAGTAAAAACCGTAAGAAAAAGTGGGTAGAATAAAACCGTTAAATGAGACGTGCGCAGGCGCGATAGCGTATACACAAGCGAGTAGTGTATAATACCTTTCTCTTTCTCCCTCACCACCCCGCCAATGCATAGAATTTACTCATTAATTGTGTCGATTCTACATTAGCCGAAGGAACTTCGTTCCTACCTAAAGTCCCACCACACCATTATCTTTTTTGTTTCTCTATAGGCATTTCAATAAACTACATAAACTTGGTTGTAGAGGCCTATAAACAAGCATCGATGCAGTGCCGATATCTATTCCTGCAACCATGTCAATCCATGCCACTGTCGTATTCAGTGCATGTGCGTAGGCAGTATATTTGCACACATATCTTAAAACCCGATAATTTTTTATGATAATGAAAGGCAAACAAGCCGACGGATTTCCTAATGGTAAAAAATTCAAGCCGCCTAGAGACACCAAAGATGGTGATGGTGAGTTGCCAACCTGAGGCCGGGATGTTGGGCCTCGAGCAAAAGTAATTTTGCCTGCTACCTTACCCTCCGAACCGGCACACGTCAACAGCAAGTGTTGGACGCTATGGTGGCAGGAATAGGTAAAGCGGTGGTACCAATCCGGGCGAGTCACTGCGAAACTCTACCACCTAGTAGGATGTCACGGTGTTAGTGACAGTAAGCCTATGCTCGTCTTTTACTAGCTGCCTGGCAGGAAGGCAGATGACCTATTCTGCAAAGGAGCCCGTACCAACACAGGGAAAAATAGCTACGTTAAACACTAAGTTGCCTATAGACTACAAGCGACGCGGACGGTTGTACTTCTATTAGAAAATTAGTTCGCTGACTTAAAACATAAATCAGGTGGCTAGGTACTTGTAGGTAGGTTTTATTTTACTTAAAGGCTTTTTGAAGTGAAACTTCTTTAATATCGTTGTGATTTCAAAACGGGTGCAACGGAAAAACGACAGGTAAGAGACACAAATATATATTCATCTCATTCTTTCGTCGATTTACTGAAGTTTAACTTCTATCGTGTGTGAATTGCACACACACACTTTTTTTCAACAACTGTATTCATGTTGGTTCAGTCCCCCTGTGTAGAATGGCTAACAGTCTATTTACCTTGCTTCTTGGCAACACGTGAGATAGGTTCAATAGGACATTACCAACAAGGCAGCTGGTGAAAGAGTACTGTACTGTCCGGATTGGCAATATCGGATATAATACCATAATTAGAAAATATCTTATAGGTAATATTTAAGTGTCCAACATTATTTACTTTTTCTTTTACCTTTTAACAACAGCAACCCGTTTGATTCTTTGATCTATTTTTCAGGTTGCTTTAGGAAAAACATAAAATTTACACTGACTGTCTACACTATAATTTACGGAGACTAGTTTTTCTAACATAAGGATAAAAACAGACCAGAATAATAACCCATTTTCAAAACAACGTTTATTAAATTTCACTAACCCCTTTTATTACACATTTGTGCCGCAGCGTGCGCTGTGATCGTTTACTCTGTCCCTTCCACACACCATGCTCGTACTCAATACGATTCCAATTTACATGATATTGAAACTGTAGACCCTACTTATGGAGGGTAGAGGTAAGGAGCGCACACTCATATAGCCTTTTGACTCAAAAAGTGTCCACAAAATAGCATTAAATAAAGGGGCCTGAATGGCGCTAGTGTAGTGGAGGGTATGACGTGAATTTAACTGTTTTAGATGGTTTGAAGTTTGCTGATTGCAAGTGGTAAAATAATATCAAGTATTCTCACCGACTAAAGTAGTTATTTTATGTGTTATAATTGAAAGTTAAACGGCTATCGTAGTTAAATAAATATCCCACTTCAATAGGCGGATGTTTATCTTTCCTTTTTCAATTTGATTGTCAGTCTAAACTACTTTTGGCGCTTTCTTTAAAAAACGGTCCTCTGGTACAGCAACGCCATCTTAATTTAAGGCGATTCAGGGGACACTTTTGTAACACAGTGTGCGCTCCTTACCTCTACTTACTCTTGAAGCTCGATTCAAGCAATATTATGAATTGGAATCGAGTATGTCATTTTAGGTACTCTTAAACATTAATTGGCTAATTATCAACATTTAGTTAATAGTAAACAAACTATTTTATCGGATTCGTTGTTCGTCGTTCGTTTTATCGGAGTCGTTCGTTATTCGGAATCTAAAATGTTAGTAATCTACTAGTACTGTGTCCAAAAGTACCTAAAATGATACGTACGATTCCAATTTCCAATTCGCATGATTTCGAGGTTCAAGAGTGGAGGGTAGGATAGCTAACACACACAATGTGCCTAACATCCCGGGCACAGACGAGTGACGCACTAATAACATCAAGGGTAGATATATCTAATGTGTCATTGGCCTCTGTGTTCTCTACTTTCTGCCATTTAGCGAACAGTGTGCTTGTCTACAAGTACGTATACCACCACAAGAAAAAACCGACTATTAGATTTTTATTCTTTAAAATAAATTGAGAATTTCCTCCTTCTTGACGTCATTTTGTTCATGGAATTTAAAACAAAAACATATTAAATATACATAAACAAAGCGTTTATGACCAGCAAAAAGTTTAAGCGGCATGTAAACTGTCTTCCGGAAAACGGGCCACTGCACAGAAGTCGAATTACTAAAATACAATACAAATTATGTAAACGAAAAGCTATTTCAGTTTTTACAACTCCGAAAAGTAACTATACAAAATTTAAGTTTATTTTAATATTAAATATTAAATCCCCACTGTGGTCTAGCGGTCCAGGTGTTAGACTTGACTTCGTGAGGTCCCGGTTTCGATTCCCGGGACGGAGTACTAAAAGAAAATGTGTTTTTTACCAATTTTCTAATAAAAAAGATGTTGCTCGGTATTGAATATGTGCCTGGTTAGCGATAAGCTTACCACCTATTGACCGCC